>CM055896.1:22548683-22811183 GCA_029582155.1 Panopea generosa | reverse complement strand
CTACTGTTGCTGCTGCAGCTGCTGTTACTATTACTACTACTACAACAACTACTACTACTACTAATACTAATACTACTACTACTACTACTACTACTACTGCTGCTGCTGCTGCTGCTGCTGCTGCTGTTACTATTACTACTACTACAACAACTACTACTACTACTACTACTACTACTACTACTACTACTACTACTACTACTACTATTACTGCAACTGCTGCTGCTGTTACTACTACTACTTCTACTACTGCTACTTCTACTACTAAAATTACTGCTGCTGCCATTACTACTACTGCTGCTGCTGCTGTTAATACTACTACTACTACTGCTGCTGCTGCTAATACTGCTACTATTACTACTACTATTACTACTTTTACTATTACTACTACTACTACTACTACTACTACTACTACTACTACTACTTCTACAAATACTTCTACTGTCAATACTACTTCTACTGCTACTACTACTATCGCTGCTGTTGATACTACTATTACTACTACTACCACTACTACTGCTGCTGCTGCTGTTAATACTACAACTACTACTACTTCTTCTGCTGTTAATACTTCTACTAATACTACTAATACTGCTGCTGCTGCTGCTGTTGTTAATACTTCTACTACGACAATTACTACTGCTGCTGTTGTTGCTGCTGTTAATACTACAACTACTACAACTACTTCTACTACAACTACTACTACTACAACTCTTACTACTACTACTACTACTACTACTACTACTACTACTACTACTACTACTACTGCTGCTGCTGCATGTTGCTGCTGTTAATACTCCTACTACTACTACTACTGCTGCTGCTGTTGCTGCTGTTAATACTCCTACTACTGCTACTGCTGCTGCTTCTGCTGCTGCTGTTGCAACTGCTACTACTACTACTACTACTGTTGCTGCTGCTGCTGCTGCTGCTTTGCTGTTAATACTACTACTACTACTGCTGCTTCTGCTGATTATACAACTACTTCTACTACTACTACTGCTGCAGCTGCTGTTGTTAATACTACCTCTACTGATGCTGTGGCTGCTGTTAATACTACTACTGCTGCAATTGCTGCTGCTGCTGTTACTACTACTTTTACTACTAGTACTACTGCTGCTGCTTTGCTGTTAATAATACTACTACTTCTACTTTTACTGCTGCTGCTGCTGTTAATACTACTATTACAACTACTACTATTGCTACTTCTGCTGCTGCTGTTAATATTACTACCACTGCTGCTGCTGCTGTTAATACTACTACTTCTTCTACTACTACTATAACTAAACATACAACTGAAGCTGCTGCTGCTGCTGTTACTAGTACTACTACTACTACTACTACTACTACTACTATTATTACTACTGCTGCTGCTGCTGCTGCTGCTGTTAATACTACTTCTACTACTACTACTACTACTACTACTACTACTACTACTACTACTACTACTACTACTACTACTACTACTACGCTGCTGTTTGCTGCTGTTGCTGCTGTTAATACTCCTACTACTACTTCTGCTGCTGCTGCTGTTAATACTACTATGACCTTTGCTACTACTACTATTACTACTAGTACTACTGCTGCTGCTGCTGCTGTTAATACTTCTTCTACTACTTCTTCTATCACTACCACTACCACTTCCACTACCATTACTACTATTACTTCTACCACGACCACCACCACTACTACTACTACTACTTCCATCACCACTGTCAATTGTACTACTACTTCTTCTCGTACTACCACCACCGCTACTACTTCTACTACTACTACTACTATTACTACTACTACTACTACTACTACTACTACTACCATCACCAACGTCACTACTTACTACTCGTACTACCATTTCCACTATTACTACCATCACCACCTTCACTACTACTACTACTACTACTATTACTCGTATTACCACTTACACTACTACTACTACCACCATTAGCACCATCGCTTCTACTTCTACTACTATAACCACTACCTACACCACCAATTTTACTACGACTACTACAACTACTACTACTAAAACAACTGCTGCTACTAATACTGCTGCTGTTGCTGCTGTTAATACTCCTACTACTGCTACTGCTGCTGCTTTTGCTGCTGCTGTTACAACTGCTACTACTACTATTACTGCTGTTGCTGCTGCTGCTGATGCTGCTGTTTATATTATTACTATTTCTACTACTATTACTACTACTACTACTACTGCTGCTGCTGTTGCTGCTTTGCTGTTAATACTTCTATTACTACTGCTGCTGCTGCTGATAATACAACTACTACTGCTACTACTACTGCTGCTGCTGCTGCTGTTAATAGTACTTCTACTGTTGCTGCTGCTGTTAATACTTCTACTGCTGCAATTGCTGCTGCTGCTGTTAATCGTACTACTACTACTACTACTACTACTACTACTACTACTACCACTACTACTACTGCTGCTTCTGTTACTACTACTTCTACTACTAGTACTACTGCTGCTGTTGCGACTGTTAATACCACTACTACTACTACTACTACTACTACTACTACTACTACTTCTGCTGCTGCTGCTGTTGCTGCTGCTGCAGTTAATATTACTTTTACTACTACTACTATTGCTACTTCTGCTGCTGCTGTTAATATTACTACCACTACTGCTGCTGCTGTTAATATTACTACTTCTACTACTACTACTATTACTATAAATACTACTGAAGCTGCTGCTGTTGCTGTTACTAGTACTACTACTACTGCTGCTACTACTACTACTGCTACTACTGCTGCTGCTGCTGATGTTACTGCTGCTATTGTTATTTCTGCCACTGTGTACACTACACGTACGCACAAATATAAATTATCCTTTTGTGTTTGTTACTTTCACTACTACTTCTTGTTTTAATGTACTTGTATGCACGCACATGCATTCAGGCGCATACTGCATACAGAATCGTTCAAAAGCACCTACCCTTTTCTCACACTGACGGACTTACAAACGCACTTACACAAGCACCAACGCTGCACTCACACACAAGCGCATGCCCATATTCACTCACACACATTCACACGCTCCTACTTTACTCGTACACAAAATAATTGATCTGTAAAACGAATCGTCCAATTGGATTGTTTACATTTCAATTGGACGATTCTATTGATAGAATCTTTAAATAGAATCTTCCAAGTGGACCCTTTACCTTCCCATTGGAAACTTGTGTTTCTAATTGGAATTGACCGCTTGAAAATCGTTATTTCCCGTTGGAAACTTATGCCAATTCGAATATAACAATTCCAATTGGACAAAATGTTTTTTTTACTACTTTAATTCCATTTATCTCAGTATTTTACGAACTTTTTAGCTGTAATTTTGAATTTAACTTAATGATAGTTATAATTGACCAAAAGTATTATGTTTATAACATTGATGTTCATAATGAAAAAAAAGATTTTGGAAAAAAAGTTTTCCAGAAATTCACTGTGTTGTGTTTATAATTGTAAATACCAAATTATGAGAATTTGCTACATACGCGATATATTCCGATGTATATGTATGTGTTTATTCAATGAATGTCACATTTTTCAAATTGTTTTAAATATTTACGTTTATATAATGTATATACATGTATGAGTAATGTATAAATAATTATATTTTTATGTCTAGTTAGTTCAATAAGTCAACATTAAACATATGTATTTCATAGTGTATGATCATTTGAACCTACAAACAATATAGACATCGTTTTCAAAAGTCCACATCAGTCATCATCATTTTTGTGCTACTTTTCCATATCCAAACGCTTAAAGTTATTATTCAGACTTGAAGGTAAAATATGTATTATGACCGCAAGTTGTTCTGCTACGTTACTAGCCTGTATCTCATACTGATACACACAAGGTAGTGTCAATACCGTTCACAGACAGATTCACTATCAACAAGTATATGACTACTACGACATTGTTATTGCGTTATTTCTGGCGACCGTTTTGGTGCAAGCCTACCATTGATTTTTGCTCTTTATTTTGTAGTAATTAAAATACGTTTGCTTGCTTGTCATCATTCATTGACCTATATGGAAGAAGTGAAACTTGCATTGTATTGTTTGTCAACCTCTGCGCTACTAAAATATGATGAGAAAAGTAGGGATCATGTATCACATAGGAGATTTGGTTTTGCTCAGTGTGCACACTGTTGACAAAATGAAAGTAGGCGTCAGAAAGCATGTATTCATATTCCAATTTCCAAGCATCGTTTTTTTCTAAATTTACAATTCAAACATGACACTCCTTTCAACATGTTCAAAATACACCAATAGTGTAATTCAAATAAAAAAAAGCATTTAAATAAGGAAAACGCATTTTAAAAGAAGAAGAAACAATAATATATTTTTTATTTATAACCGTCATTGACGTCTAACTACAGCGCTGTGCCCCTTTTTCCCCCACGGTTACATGATTTTTACGCTTTAAGTACTATGTAATTTGGTCTGAAATATTTCAAAAGTGTTATTACAGGTTGTGATTTACTGCAGATGTGTAGAGCAAAGAATGACATAGCTTATACTGCAATAATTAATCACTGATATTAAAACATTACTTAAAGAGGATTAAACAGATGCATGTATTTACGAGCATTTGACGACTTTTTGAAAAAAGAAAATTGGGTGTCACTGCACTCTCCTTAAAAAACAAGTTGGTCAACCTGTCAGTTATTGTGCATTTTTATGTGTTTTATATTGAACAAAGAACAAAATTCAACTGTGGAGCGAAACGTTCAGCAACTACATCACAGAAGCATTTTTGAAATAAGCACTAAGAACTTTATTGAACCTGCTTTAAAATTTCAATATTCTATTGCAATCACAAAACCACAAACACAATAATTGTAGAATATATATATATATATAGACTAAGTATCGTTGATTTGAATAAACGTATATTAAAATCCGCGTAGTGATTGTGAAGTCACAGAGTTAAATATTTGTTTTCATAAAATGTATTGTTACATTTTTACTTCACCAAGTGAGCACTGAAATTGCATTGTCACGATTAGTACCTGATTACATTGTAAATTTAATTCGCTTAATCAAGCATATTTTTTCGAATAACTAAAACAGCAAAAAACATCATTCATAAAGTATCTGTTTTAATAACAAAATTCTGACTAAATATGATATCTCTATAATTCGCTGAAAAGGATGAAGTTAATTTGTAATTGTTAGCATGCATATCTTTTAAAACAATGCATGCTAACCACGTGCAATAACATTTGATTAGATTTTTTAAAACAATTGTGTATTTCTATTTTGCTCAAGTAAGTAATACTTTATTTAAGAAATGCAATAATAAATATCGCATTTATGAACCAGTCTATTCGCGCATCCATCATACAGGAAATATATTAAAAACATACGCTGTACATGTAGATACCAAATATTAAATACGCAAGTAAAACAAAATATTATTATCAATTTTAATCATAAAACCTTACTACCGTCAGCACAATGAATGTGGATCCCCGGAGTAAAATGTGTGAGAAACGTGACACTATTTGTTAATTATAAAACCTGTAAAGACGGCATATAACCATCATAACCGTGTTGTTTCAACCCATTAGTGCCATTTGGCATCGATTCCCGGGTACAAGTTATGGACGTTTGTCGTCTGCAGACAAGCAAATCTAATTGTTGCGGAAACATTATGAAGGCTACCAATGGAATACTACAAACATTTTATTGATGTTTGTGAATTAAGACACACATTCAATACTAATTAGTGAGTTCGATTAACTGAAGACGTCTGATAACTGTTTATGACGTACATATAATGATTTATTACACTTGCAGTCGCTAGTATTTTTACTGCATGAAATGGTTGACATTTTTATAGTGTAGTGAAATAAGAACTGGTGCGAACAGTACAATACTGTACCACAAAATATGCTGTATAAAGAAACATTGTATATGGTTAAAGGTCGGCTAGTGTTTCAGAATCTATCCATGGCAAATAAAATACAGTTTGCTTTTAGTGTAGTATCATTTCATTCCGTGAAGTGAGCACTATTATTAATTAATTATTAAGGGTCAAATTAATTGAAATGCCAATGAATAAAAAACGAGTATATTTGTGTTATTATTTTATAATACAGGTTATCATTTAATTTAACTGATCACTTGGAAAAATATTAAATAAATCATATCAAATTGTGATATACCAATACAATAACCGTTTTATTTTTTATATACTCTAGGTTGTATGAATTCCAAGTATGTTTTTATCTTAGTAAAATCAAATTACTACAATGCATTCAATTTGGGGGGAAAACAAACAACTTTTAAATGTACATCGGGCTCACATACACACACGCGCGAGCGCACGCACACACGCGCGCATACACACACATATGGATTAAAAGATTAAATTAATTCTTGCCATGACAGTTGCACTTTGATTTAGTGGTTTTATGTACATAGTTATGGATCAGATTAGAATGTTCATGACGAACCGGAATTAAAGAAATATAGATTATTTGTAAGTCACAGTTTAAAATTGATAATTCATAGTTTAATGTAACTCTGATCGCTGACTAGAATGTTGAATGTGATTTAATCAGAGTTATCGCCCACAGCGGCGATTTATTTAAGGAATGTATTTATTTGTTGAAAGTTGATGAGATACGAGCTGCGTGTACATGCACACGATGCTTAGTTAATTGTATCTCGTGAATGTTCATGAGATACGAGCTGCGTGTACATGCACACGATGCTTAGTTAATTTTATCTCGTGAATGTTCATGAGATACGAGCTGCGTGTACATGCACACGATGCTTAGTTAATTGTATCTCGTGAATGTTCATGAGATACGAGCTGCGTGTACATGCACACGATGTTTAGTTAATTTTATCTCGTGAATGTTCATGAGATATGAGCTGCGTGTACATGCACACGATGCTTAGTTAATTTTATCTCGTGAATGTTCATGAGATACGAGCTGCGTGTACATGCACACGATGCTTAGTTAATTTTATCTCGTGAATGTTCATGAGATACGAGCTGCGTGTACATGCACACGATGCTTAGTTAACTGTATCTCGTGAATGTTCATGAGATACGAGCTGCGTGTACATGCACACGATGCTTAGTTAATTGTATCTCGTGAATGTTCATGAGATACGAGCTGCGTGTACATGCACACGATGCTTAGTTAATTTCATCTCGTGAATGTTCATGAGATACGAGCTGAGTGTACATGCACACGATGCTTAGTTAATTTTATCTCGTGAATGTTCATGAGATACGAGCTGCGTGTACATGCACACGATGCTTAGTTAATTTTATCTCGTGAATGTTCATGATATACGAGCTGCGTGTACATGCACACGATGCTTAGTTAATTTTATCTCGTAAATGTTCATGAGATACGAGCTGCGTGTACATGCACACGATGCTTAGTTAATTGTATCTCGTGAATGTTCATGAGATACGAGCAGCGTGTACATGCACACGATGCTTAGTTAATTGTATCTCGTGAATGTTCATGAGATACGAGCTGCGTGTACATGCACACGATGCTTAGTTAATTGTATCTCGTGAATGTTCATGAGATACGAGCTGCGTGTACATGCACACGATGCTTAGTTAATTGTATCTCGTGAATGTTCATGAGATACGAGCTGCGTGTACATGCACACGATGCTTAGTTAATTGTATCTCGTGAATGTTCATGAGATACGAGCTGCGTGTACATGCACGCGATGCTTAGTTAATTGTATCTCGTGAATGTTCAAAGAATCAGCTCCATTCTTTATATTTATATTATAAATGCACTCTGTATTTAGATGTCCCATTTGTCAATTATCCAGCGCCTTATACATGTACCATCTAAATTAATCATCAATGTTTTAGTTTGTTAACTTGACTATTATAACAGCAAATGTCATGTCAGCGCTATGCTTTATAGTAAAAACGAATTGCTACGGTAGCAACCGGAACCGGATGTACCGTATTATTATATCTTAATATATCGATATCAAAAAAATTTATCGTGAAAAGATATTCTGATTGAGAAGTTTAACGTGACAGTTCATGGATATGAATACAAATAAAAAAATAGGTTAACATCATTAAAGACTCATGTTAAGTAGAAAGACTTCCAATTTTCAAGCAATTACAATTTCAAGTTTACTTTGGATAGTATTGTTTGTTCTTACCAAACGTGAGGGTGATATGGCAAAATGACCAACGGTTGATAACTAACCAGCGTAGAGTACAATATACACACCCTGTCCAAAGTCTACGTTACATAAACGGCGACTACGCCGCATTTTCGGCGTTAACTACACACGATAAACGGTACTTCCTGTTATTTTTGTGCACGTGGTTGGGCAGTGAGGTAAGACAATCTCATTATTTCCATATTATTATTTCGTTTACAAATTAGATATAGCCGGTACGAGCGGCATTGTAAATAAGTTTCAAGCGGGCATGTGTTTTTGAATGGGAACATGACCGTTTCCTCAAACAGTCGAGAAAAGTGGCGGTTTGAACCACTTTCAGATTAAAAAGGCGTCATTTACAGCTCAATTTATTACTTCGGAAGCAATTCTGAAACTACTTTATAGGTTTAACATTTGTTTTATATATCAATATATCAAATTATGTCATTAAAAAAATACAAATTGAGGTTACAAGGATTCTAAACGCCAAAGTTTGCTTAGTACGTAGCATAAGTAGGTGCCTCGTATATTGTACGCTACATAAGTCGGTATATTGTGGCATGTAGCGGTATTCAAATAACATGAAATAATACTACTATCCAACTAATTGAGATTTTTTATTCAGTTTTTAAGTTACATCTTGGTTAGCACTTTACAAATAAAGTTTTATACTCGTTTTAGAACATTAGTATCCATCTCACAATGCTGTGCGACATATCGCAACTGTTTCAGACCCGAAGACCTTTAATAGGCTACCTATTCTTCGTGTAATACATGTACACTATATTTACAATGTACTGTTTGTCTTTAGACACTCGATGACATAAAATCACGCTGAATATTAAACATTGTTCTAATAATATTTTCTTTAGTTGTTAAGAGTCGAAGATTATAAGAATATAGCATACTTAGGCTATCGAAGTGGGACAGAAAACAATCTCAGTCAAAGGGACTCTCGATGATGGCCGTCATCACAAAAATATCCTATATTTTTAATGCTTGTTTAACGCCCATTATATGAGGAAATTGACATTCTAAGGTACACACTGAAATTATTTACCAGAAATTTCAACTGTTAATCTGCCCACATATTGCCTGTTCAAACAATACCCTTTAAATATAAGTTTTACCTTGAGCCAGTGTCATTGGGAGCAAAGCGTCATAAAAATAATGTTGACGTCATTACTCTGACGTAATGTCTGTCGTTTAAAGATGTTTTCGTTGGCGTAAGAATAAAAATAGGTAGGCTATGATTACGAGTCAGTGTGGATAAGGATCTGATTGGCACATACGAGGTCACTGACCCCGACTATTAAAAACATATATATGCTATATTTTTTTTAGACAAATTCAGTATAAAAGTTGATATTTGCAACATCTTTTCGTTCAAAAGAATATGCGATTCCAGCCTGCATACAGTAAGTAGCCAGTCTACGTATCTAAACTGTCACTTTCTCCGAACCGGAAGTAGAGTGAACTAGTCCGTGGAGTTTGGGCTCTCCGTCGTCATCCGGAATGATTTCGCCCTTGTAAAGATTTTCCATATAAGTAACGCACCAGCCATTTCCGGTTTGATAAACGATTCCGGACAACACGAGTTGTGCAAGCTGAACATATTTTATATGCACATAACTTGCTTTGCCGTTGACGCAGACTAGAGTTTATATTTTTATTCGTTTTATCAATATACTGCTCCACAGATGATGTCCGTTAAATATATACTGGTCATACCTATTACGGCGAGTCTAGTACTTTTTAACCATGTAAATAATGGCTTCAATTTAATAAACAGTAATAAAGTTATTAAAGTGTGCCGAGTAATAAACAGTTGCCGGTACAAAATGTAAACAAATGCCGACGCTAACGGAAGTTGGAGTTTTGCCCGTGTCTTTGATATTGTTATCATACGGGCATTTGCGGTATATCGCGGTATTAGGTATATAAAGGATATATGCACATGATTTGACCTGTTTTGTTTAAAAAGACAAACATCCACAGAAGAGCAATCTTTTGATATGCGATATCGTATGTCTTTCATGTCCTTGTGGAATATTGGTATTTTTGCACGTATGTTTATCTCTAAAATGAACCGGGTCCTCTGTAACTATGGGTGAGTGGTCTAAGGCGCCATGTCGTAGGTTCGAATTTTTCTCGGATACTTACTACAGGATGATGCTTCTACTCCGGTTCATAACACGGTCTTCCTTAACTTATAAATCTGGCTCGCCATATAGGTGTAACCCCACCATTGATTTTTGTTCTTTATTCTATAGTAAATAACAAAAGTTTGAAGGCTTGTCATTCATAGAGGGTCCCAAATGAAAGAAGTGAAACCTACATTTTACTGTTTGTCAACCTCTGCACTATCAAAATATGATGAGAAAAGTAGGGGTCATGTGTCATATAAGAGATTTTTTTTCTGCTCAGTGTGTACACTGGTGACAAAGTGAAAGTAGACTTCCGAAATCTTGAATTCATACCCCAATTTCCAAGCATCATTTTTTTTTCTAAATTCACAATTCAAACATGACAATGCTATCAAAATGTTCAAAATACATCAATAATGCCATTCAAATAAAAAAATGAGCATTAAAAATAGGAAAATGCATTTTTAAAGAAGAAGAATTGAGGATTATTTACAACCGCCATTATGCGACGGAAGCACTTCCTTTTTGCAATGGTGGCACTATGCCTATATAACGTGGCATGTGTTGCAAATGGCGTTAAACACCTTATCAAAAAATCTTTACATGACGGTGTATAAATATAATAAATAAGTCCATATCTACAAGGTGGATGCCCTATGTAAGTAACCATTTCAACGAGAAAGGAGACGGTCCACGAAATAAAAAAAAAACATAAAGGGAACTGATCTTCAAATCACCATTAAACTTGTTAGAATTATATTTTAGATATGTATATCTCTAAAAACACATTAATCATGTTGATAAAAACTGTACGATTTAATTGAACAGTTGAGCCTATAGATTTAATATCCCGTGGTATGAAACAGGCCTGTATGTGTGATACATGTTGCAATACTTCCTTTTTTCCAGACAGTCATCAACAATGGAGATTTTAATTACGTGTATGATTTGCTCAAAAACGTTTGTAAGCAGGAAGACCCTACATCGTCACCACGCAGTTTTTAGTTGGCCAACTGAAAGCATATATTTCTGTTTCATATTTCATCTGAAAATATTAAAACAAGAGTGAGATAATAAGTAATCAAGTAATATAAATAGAGAATGTTAAAAGTAAGGACACCATATAGGTGCTGTTTCTCATTCAGACAATAGCATTGTCAGTCAATCAATAGTCAGTCTTAAAATAGTCAAATGAAGGATAGAACCATGGTCATTTCAACATACCTAAATGAATGTCATAAAGAATCGGCTATTTAAGTATGGTTACTACGGGATGAACAGAATGCATATCGCTGATCTTATTATTTATCCAACGCACAAACGATCTCACAGGTGGACTTACATAAATAGGAAAAAATCTTAAATGCATCGCCTTTCCTTCAAGCGAGACCAAATTTATGTCAATTTAAGTCGCAGCAGGACGCATGACTATTTTCATGGATAATAGTAGTAGCACCTTGGGCGTGGCTGTTTTATGGGCATACAATGTTGTAGAAAGCAGAAAGGACGTCACGCTGTTTGTATATTCAATATCATATTTATATGATATACGATTACAATGAGTCCGGCTATTGCACGTTTGCCATGCACTCCATGTTTAGGAAACACCCACGTTTATGTCCTTTTTATATGGCATTTGTTTTATCTGATACTCAGGTTTATGCCATACATATAGCATGTATACACGCTTACATCCGTGTAAGTAGGAGTTACACATAAAGTTATTTGCAAGAAGAAAGAACTTGGTTCCGGATGGTCTTTAAAAAGTTATTAACGTTTTTTTAGAAATAATCTTAATCCGAAAATATAAATAAAATTAGTATATATAAGGAATAAAGAAATTGACAAGCTATAACAAACTCAGAACTGACGACAACGACAGTATTTCATATATTGTTTTATGAGGCACCTATTTATGCTACGTAGTAAGCAAATTTTGACGTTAAGCTCCCTGATAATCTCAACTTGATTTTTTTTCTGACATAATTTGGTATATTGATATATAAAACAAATGTAAACACGTGAAGTAGATCAGAAATGCTTCCAAAGTAACAAATTGAGCTGTAAATGACGGGTTTTCAAGCTGAAAGTGGTTCAAACCAAACGGTCATGTTCCTATTCAAAAACGCATGCCCGGTAGAAACTTAAATACAATGTCGGCTATATCTTTAATTTGTAAACGAAATAATAATATGGAAATAATGAGATGGTGTTACCTCACTGCGTGCACAAAAATAACAGGAAGTACCGGTTGATCGTGTGTAGTTATGGCCGAAAATGCGGCGTAGTCGCCGCTTATGTAACGTAGACGTTGGATTGGGTGATATATAACTATCGTCCCTTATGGAGACGGCTGCAACAACAGAGCCATCCTTCCTGTGAGTTACTTCGAGTTTTACCGTACGTCACCTCTCGTCAGCTGTACTATGACGACAGGATCATCAAGTCATCCATATGACGAATACTTGAGTTACACGTCCGGACATATAACGGTTCTATCCACCGGCTGACCCCTGGATCGTCGTTATATAGAGTGGACCTTCGTCACACATACATTGAAAGGGTTCCGCGTCCGGATTCGTAATTGCCCCTTATTGAGACGGTTGCATCAATATGACTATCTTTCCTGTGAGTTACTCCGAGGTGTGCCGAAATCTAAAACATGAAAAGTCTCTACCAAACAAGAATTAATAAGGTATTGCCTACTCTCCCAAGTCAGCGGACGATTTCCTCTTCGTTTAAATCACATAGTTATATACGAACGATGCAAAGGAGAGTAAGTATTGCCATCACAGCGTGACATTACTTTATAACTAATGCAACACATCAAATTATTTAATCTTACAAATTGAAACCCGTTTAAATTTTCTAAAGTCATTGATACTTAACAGGTGTTTATGAAATAAACGTTAAAATGACTTGATATTTACACTGTTACACAAAAAATAATATGATAAAATATATTAAAACGGTTTATCTCTATCTACTTAGCGATAAGTTTAACCAACCAGAACGAATTCTCGCTACCTCTTATACAATACAAAAGGCTAGGACTTGATGGCCTTGCTATTTTAGGCCACGTAAACTATATATTTTGTTACAGGTGCAAACTCCAATATATCAAATCTGCTCTTTTTTATGTGCTTCCAAACAACTGTTTAATCAGATATTATAATAAGTTTGATCTGGTATATAATTTTACGAATGTGCATATCCCTCACAATTATTGATAACTGAAAATAAAATCTAAACACTTAAACGCTTTGGTTTGCAATCAACAATAAAACCTGAGGCATTATAACGTGCGATGGATTCAAAATTGCGTTCAGTTCCATTCAAGTAAAATTACCACTAAAATACATGAACTATATAATGTCTAAGACTGTCGAAGCCAAAATTAAACATGAAATCAAAACGAAGTTGTTTCGCAAGATAAATTACGTTTGATGTTCCGTTAGCCGACTTTAATTCAATTGTCGATATAGAGGCACTAGATCATTTATAAACGGGACATATTGGTGTCTGCTTGCTGCATTATTGATATCAATATAAAGAATGCATTTTATTTATTTAACGTTCAGGATGAAAGGCCTTACACACAGCAAACAAGTTAAATGAACACTTACTTTGGGCATGATACGCGAAATAATATCTGGTGAAATTAAAGATTCATTGGAAGCAAAGAAAGCATTTAAGTGAATATTTCCAAAGAGAGTAATAAAATTACTACACCCCTTCTGTCCTCTATATTTTGTTTAAGCAGTGTTCTGTTTAAGAACAATGTGTACAGATGGTTTACTAGGAATCAGAAATAACAAAACACGGTGTCAATATACATGTACGGGCGACGAAGTAAACCCACCACATACGATACATCATAAATGTTCAAAAATACATGTTTATATGTTTAATGTTCAAATATGGAATTTACTTCACTACGTATTATTCAAAGATTTTGAAACATCTCTTTTTTAATTCGTAGACTCTCCAGATAATGTGCAGAGTCTTTCTAGCAATAATTATTTTGTTGAAATTTCTTACACTTCATGTCATATATGAGATGGGGATATGTGATGGACTATACCACTATACTGTCGTACACCTCATGTCATATATGAGATGGGATGGGGAAATGTGATGGACATTACCACTTTAATGTTGTACACCTCATGTCATATATGAGATATGGATATGTGATGGACTATACCACTATACTGTCGTACACCTCATGTCATATATGAGATGGGATGGGGAAATGTGATGGACTATACCACTATAATGTCGTACACCTCATGTCATATATGAGATATGGATATGTGATGGACTATACCACTATACTGTCGTACACCTCATGTCATATATGAGATGGGGATATGTGATGGACTATATCACTATAATGTCGTACACCTCATGTCATATATGAGATTGGGATATGTGATGGACTATACCACTATAATATCGTACACCTCATGTCATATATGAGATGGGGATATGTGATGGACTATACCACTATAATATTGTACACCTCATGTTATATTTGAGATAGGGATATGTGATAGACTATATCACTATAATGTTGTACACCTCATGTCATATATGAGATAGGGATATATGATGGACTATATCACTATAATGTTGTACACCTCATGTCATATATGAGATGGGGATATGTGATGGACTATGCCACTATAATGTCGTACACCTCATGTCATATATGATATGGGGATATGTGATGGACTATACCACTATAATGTCGTACACCTCATGTCATATATGAGATGGGGATATGTGATGGATTATACCACTATAATGTTGTACACCTCATGTCATATATGAGATGAAGATATGTGATGGACTATACCACTATAATGTCGTACACCTCATGTCATATATGAGATGTGGATATGTGATGGACTATACCACTATAATGTCGTACACCTCATGTCATATATGAGATGGGGATATGTGATGAACTATACCACTATAAAGTCGTACACCTCATGTCATATATGAGATGGGGATATGTGATGGACTTTACCACTATAATGTCGTACACCTCATGTCATATATGAGATGGGGATATGTGATGGACTATACCACTATAATGTCGTACACCTCATGTCATATATGAGATGGGGATATGTGATGGACTATACCACTATAATGTTGTACACCTCATGTCATATATGAGATGGGGATATGTGATAGACTATACCACTATAATGTCGTACACTTCATGTTATATATGAGATGGGGATATGTGATGGACTATACCACTATAACGTTGTACACCTCATGTCATATATGAGATAGGGATATGTGATGGACTATATCACTATAATGTTGTACACCTCATGTCATATATGAGATAGGGATATGTGATGGACTATATCACTATAATGTTGTACACCTCATGTCATATATGAGATGGGGATATGTGATGGACTATACCACTATACTGTCGTACACCTCATGTCATATATGAGATGAGATGGGGAAATATGATGGACTTTACCACTATAATGTTGTACACCTCATGTCATATATGAGATATGGATATGTGATGGACTATACCACTATACTGTCGTACACCTCATGTCATATATGAGATGGGGATATGTGATGGACTATACCACTATAATGTCGTACACCTCATGTCATATATGAGATTGGGATATGTGATGGACTATACCACTATAATGTCGTACACCTCATGTCATATATGAGATAGGGATATGTGATGGACTATATCACTATAATGTTGTACACCCCATGTCATATATGAGATAGGGATATGTGATGGACTATATCACTATAATGTTGTACACCTCATGTCATATATGAGATGGGGATATGTGATGGACTATACCACTATACTGTCGTACACCTCATGTCATATATGAGATGGGATGGGGAAATGTGATGGACATTACCACTTTAATGTTGTACACCTCATGTCATATATGAGATATGGATATGTGATGGACTATACCACTATACTGTCGTACACCTCATGTCATATATGAGATGGGATGGTGAAATGTGATGGACTTTACCACTATAATGTCGTACACCTCATGTCATATATGAGATATGGATATGTGATGGACTATACCACTATAATTTTGTCAAATGTTCACAATCTGGATTCGGTTGTCTCAATCCTGGTTAACCTAAACACCCAAAAAATTCTGCTGGGGCAAAGTTTGATAGAAGTGGATAATGTAAAACATTCTGCTGGGGCAAAGTTTTATAGAAGAAGCTAATGTAAAACATTCTGCTGGTTTCATAAAAGTAGCTAATGTAATACATATTGCTGAGGCAAAGAGTTTTATAGAAGTAGCTAATGTAAAACATTCTGCTGGGGCAAAGTTTTATAGAAGTAGCTAATGTAAAACATTCTGCTGGTTTTATAAAAGTAGCTAATGTAAACATTATGCTGGTTTTATAAAAGTAGCTAATGTAAAACATTCTGCTGAGGCAAAGAGTTTTATAGAAGTAGCTAATGTAAAACATTCTACTGGGGCAAAGTTTTATAGAAGTAGCAAATGTTAAACATTTTGCTGGGGCAAAGTTTTATGGAAGTGGATAATGTAAAACATTCTGCTGGGGCAAAGTTTTATAGAAGTAGGTAATGTAAAACATTCTTCTGGGGCAAAGAGTTTTATAGAAGTAGCTAATGTAAAACATTCTGCTGGGGCAAAGTTTTATAGAAGTAGCTAATGTAAAACATTCCGCTGGGGCAAAGAGTTTTATAGAAGTGGCTAATGTAAAACATTCTGCTGGAGTAAAGAGTTTTATAAAAGTAGCTAATGTAAAACATTCTGCTGGGGCAAAGAGTTTGATAGAAGTGGCGAATGTAAAATGTTTTCGATGCATGCCAGTTTGGTACAGAGTTCAAGAAATACACCATTACTCGGCTGCTGAAATGTGTATAAACACAGATCCATGAGCTTTGTTTACAATTAAGAGCACATGACCTCTTGAGCTCCTCCCTAGACATTTTTGGGAGCTGTTTATAATACATATTTTGGAACGTAAATTTATTAACAATAATCTAATAGTATGCAAAATTATAACAAAAGCAATGCAGTGGTGACATTTTTTTTTTTTTTTTTTTTTTTGGAAAATGGGTTCTCTGATTTCAATATGTATATTATTATATAAAACCTGCCCCAGGGCTATATTACGACTTTTATATCGCAGTCGGGGCTTAAACCTAGGTTAAGTGAATATGTGTTAGTGATCTACAGTAACTCTTTAAACTGACTGGTCAAGTGGCATTTTAGATGCATTGGTATAAGCAGAATGACAAGTGTCCACAATGCACGACAACATAATTATCTAATAGGCTGTGAAAGTCGATATACATGAACATGGATTTTAACATTTCACTTGACCAAACGATAAACTTACCAAGCTTTGAACAACCGAGCCCTGGTGTTTTAGCGTTACAAGTGAGAATATTTAAGATAATTTCACTTAAATTTAATACTCATCCCGAAATATAATAAATATGCAAGTTTCATTAGTCCATTTAAAGATACCAAAATGCCACGACAGTTTTTGATAAGGGGAACCATTAAACTTGCATAAACATATCATTTTATTCTAATTTGATACATTATTGTACTATGCTTGTATTGGCTAGTATAGGCATGACGCACCCATTGCAAAACAGAAAATGCTTCCGCGGGGTAGTAGCATACTGTCTGCCATAAATAATCATAGCTGTTTTTAATTGTCTTTCTTTTAGATATAAATACGTTAAATATGTTAAATATAACTTTTTAAATTAAAGAACATTGCGAATGTCAATTACTTCGTGGGTGTTTGTAATTAAGATTTGTGTTTGCGTGGTTAACAAGAATAAGACGACTCACTGCATCTCCAGAGTTCACATTAATTAGTTTTATTTGTCTTGAAAAGAGAGAAAAAAATACATCAAAATAATCTTCATATGAATAATTGTAAATGCTTCTGGGAAATAACTCTTTCGATTCAGAAAACAGCTAAAATAAAATAAATGCGTTACAAGCGTAGTGATATGACAACAATGTAAGAATAACGCCAGCAACGACCTGCTGTAGTTGTAACTGTTGTAGATAATGTAATGTAAGAATAAAGCCAGCAACGACCTGCTGTAGTTGTAACTGTTGTAGATAATGTAATGTAAGAATAAAGCCAACAACGACCTGCTGTAGTTGTAACTGTTGTAGATAATGTAATGTAAGAATAAAGCCAGCAACGACCTGCTGTAGTTGTAACTGTTGTAGATAATGTAATGTAAGAATAAACCCAGCAACGACCTGCTGTAGTTGTAACTGTTGTAGATAATGTATCATAATGGCATATATGTGTGTTTGTGATGAGCTTATATATTAGTATCAGGTAACACTTTCCTTCATTATTCAGTGTCAATGACGTTATTTTGAAGACGTCATTGCTTACTTACTAGTGTATAAAATATCAGACAATTATTTCTAAAAGCGGTCTTATTTTGTTTCTCTACAGAAAATGTGCATTTACACAGACGTGGACACTCTAGTGATAATGGATCGTGAGTTTCGTATTATTTCAAATTAAGGACACCTAACCAGTAGTCGGTCTAACAGTTTGAGTGCCGACATCATTAGGAGCTACCGTATGAAGAACTTATTATAGAGCATTGTAGACATGTGCTCGCGCAAACACGTTCAATCAAATCGTGTTTTAAATAAGCGTATGTGTTATACTCAGACAGGACTCATTTCATTGTGTAGGTAGGGTTTTAGAATAACATGCGTTATAGGTAATATACGTCTCGGCAGTTCTTGATATATATGCTGGACAATTATTTGGAAGTTATCATTTTGAAGGATGTTACCGTTACAAAGTAAAGTATCATTAATTGTTGTATGCGCTAGATTCTAAAGCTCATACTTTGAAACTATTTAAAATCAAAGTAACAAAAGTACTGAAAGTGAGATTGCCCCTGAATTGTGAAACAACTTTTAAATCAGGGACAGTTTTGTTGAAAATATAACTGGATAATTTTTTTTTTAGAAAAATGCGACCATGGAAATCCAAGTTCCATGTTGTTATGATTTACGACTTATTCTTTCTAGATTTTAGACATACATATAATTTGTAGCATCAGAAACATCACCAAAACGGTATTTACACAGCAGGGCACAAAGGAAGGGGTGTTTATGTTATTACAGTAATTATTTGACAATATATAACCGTAATTAGGGACTGTGATTCCTGGTTTGAATTGTGACTTTTATAGATTATATAAATTAATATGTATGTTTAATTAAACTAATGCATTTATTTGAAATAATACTTAACTAACACTATCACTTCTAGATTACAAGGTAATCAAACTTTTGTCGTCTGCATATTAATGGCTGTTTTACCTATAGAACCTCGACTACGCCATCAGCAAGGAATGTAGTGCACTGTGTATTCATTCAGAAATGCTTCTTCTACCAGCAGAGTTTGTTTACCTATTGTATAGTGTCGGATCTTTCATTCAGGTAACTATCAGAGCCCATCACAACTGCAAAATCACATATTTCAATGGCACAGTTTCTTTCGAAATATATTTCATTCAGCACATACTATTCACACCGTTACTGTAAACAAACGATTTATAATACATTCGGTTATCTAAAATAAGTTTTGTGTTATCTTTAATTGTTGAATATTGTAATTGATTGCACTACATTTTTGGTGTGTTAGGAAACTTCGCCCCACTGGTGCAAAAATATACCAAGTGCCTTCTTAATTCATATACACTTGGTACCTTATTGCTCTAACTATTTACATTTTCTATCTGCCCTCAAAATCTCGCTTGGCACCACTTGCGAGTTGCTCACGCAACTCCACCAAAAATGATCGAACTTTCGAATGTAAATGAAAACGTGATACTTATAGGTTACAAATAACTAGTAAATAGTATGACCTCTGCTTCAAAAGTACAAAACACGTGCTCATCTATTTTAGCTTTTGAGATGTATTCATCAATTTGCACGTCTTGTTGTCGATTAGAAAATCAAATTTTATGATCGTTTGCTGAGAGAGTCATTAAATGAAATAACAACTTTGACAGATAAAATAGTATCTATAATGTATTTATATTTCTAAGTGTAATAACAAGGAGTTCATTTAAACGTGACTGCCATCGACCAATGAAAAATGGAGTCGTGCATTATTAGGTAACATAACAAATTGATCAGTGGAGGATTTAACATAAAGTAAGCGAGTAGCTCGTCTTTTGGTGTGCTGTCTGTTTTACAATGATCTGAACATGAGTACTCTATCAACTATAACTAAATATTTACACATGTAATGAAACAGGACGAATAAGTACAGCTTGGAGACATTCCATGCATTAAGATAGTATGTCGTTTATTAGAATAGAGGTGTGCAGTGGACGGGAAGGGGGTTGTGTGTGTGTGAGGGGGGATAATGTCATTTTCAACGCATTCCATGTTATATAGGGTATATCACGTTTCTTTATGGAAGAAAACCTTGAAATGAATCTGAGTGGACCAATCATCATTCCGCAAGTTACCAACGAAGTTTCTTGAATAAAGTTTTAGGACTGAGCGGTACACGAACCCGCTACCTCAGCGGTGAAACGTGATTATGTGACGGCTCTTAAATCACGGAACACTTTCGTTTAATAGAGTGGAGTTCCGAAAATTTGGATTAAACAGCATAGACATTTAAAACTTCCACTTATAGAATATAAAGTAACGCTAGACATATTTATTTTGAATATTTGGAAAGCAAATGTTATTATATTTATATATATAAACTGAGATAATTATTTGTGAATAACCAAAACATAAATGTACAGACCAGACTACGGCGAGTGCGCAAAGCTACAATGCAAACCATAGATACAATATCAAGGCCTCTGCCAAACCAATAAATTTGGTGTCGACCATGACTTATATACTATGGAATTACATGCAACACATCTGGGCAGGGTGGACAAATTTACATACATGAACTGATAGCTTTATGTGAATAGGATCCAGTTAAGCTTTATATGAGTAGGATCCGGTTGATATTGTATCTATGGTTTGCATTGTAGCTAGGCGCACTCGCCGTAGTCTGGGCTGTACATTTATGTCTTGGTTATTCACAAATAATTATCTCCATATATATATCATGCATTGTGAATGAGCATCAGAAAAGATCCCAAAAATCCGTAAATTCCATTGTTGTGAATTTAATTATCTCCCTTTATATATACATATATATGGAGATAATTATTTGTGAATAACCAAAACATAAATGTACAGATCATACTACGGCGAGCGCCTAGCTATAATGCAAACCATAGATACAATATCAAGGCCTCTGCCAAACCAATAAATTTGGTTTCGACCATGACTTATATACTATGGATTTACATGCAACACATCTGGGCTGGACGGACAATTTACATACATGAACTGATAGCTTTATGTAGGATCCAGTTACGGATTCAGGACTACTCACATACTATATAAATATTATGCAGATGAAAGGAAAGAAAGATACGGATTTCTTAATTATTTTAATTTGCTACTTTAATTTCACATGTTGTATCATGAATATTATATATTTTCTAAAAATATATGTGTATTTACCTTAAATATGTTTATAACACCGACCTTATTTTAGCTGTATGATCTTTGTTTGCACGTCATCCATGCTGGCCAATTTATTTGTTGTAAAAAGCATGGATTTACGCATATATTAAATCGTACATATCATGTGGTTATGACAAATAGAAAATAGCATTGCATATATTTTGTGGATACAATAATAGAACATAGAGAAATACAAACCTGCGTGTGTCTTCCCGTTGAGCTTATACGTATTCGAATCATTTTTCATCAAAGTGGTTAAATTAACGATGTAAATCATACATTCAATAAGAAATGTCTTTTATTACCTTCTTCGCGCCTCGGGTAACATTCTACACCATTAAGCAAATCGAATTTCCACACCGTGTCAAACATACATGTAATTGTGTTTTAAATCGTTGAAGCTGGCCTGATTCGTAGTTAATATCATTTTAAATTGAATTGCATAACGTGTCCATTATGGAAGACAGTAAATGACGAAGTTAACCTGAAATTAACAGTCATGAATATATTTGACGTACAATTGGATAGAGTTGTTTACATTATCCATACCATTTCAACGCCATTCAATGAATGATATTGTAATCATTATCTATGTTTTTTTTAGGACATATTTGTTTTGACGTCAGCTGATACAAACAAAATTTGAGCAGCAATAGTAGCATACAGATATTAGATTAACTATTCAATCCAATTAAGAACTGTTTAACATGGGCCCGATGTTCTGAACAGTTCTACGTTATTTATATTTTTCATTACATATCCGAAGAAGTTTCGAACACTTAATCTAGGGGCTTATGAACACTAACCCTAGTGGGGTTATGAACAGTTACCCTAGTGGGGTTATGAACACTGACTCAAGTTGGGATATGAACACTAACCCTAGTGGGGTTATGAACACTGACCTTAGTGGAGTTATGAACTTTAACCCTAGTGGGGTTATGAACAGTTACCCTAGTGGGGTTATGAACACTGACTCAAGTTGGGATATGAACACTAACCCTAGTGGGTTTATGAACAATAACCCTAGTGATGTGATCTATATTTAGCAACTGCCTTAAAAGTAATCTAACAAACCACGTTTGATTGTATAATATTAAAACGGATAAATATTTGATGACGTTTACTTGTTTACCTTGCAGATTGTGAAAACTACCTGCTGCCACACGTTCAAATACAGAAATTAAAGTTGAACATGATTGTGCAATCGGAATAAAACAAGAGCTAGACACATTAACTGTAAGACTGCTTCCAATATGATAATTATAAGCATATTTGCCATTCCTAAGCTATCCAGATGACTGAACTAACATACAGTGTATGTTTGCAGTATTTTTATGAATCGAAAAAATAAACACATGGAATTATGTGACATTTGAGAAAAAAGCGGTTAATGATATGACTTTAAAAGAGTTCTCCTTGTGTTCATTTTATTCTAGTTTTGTTAATTAACAAAATAAAGTAAAACACACATAAAGCTAAAACATAATATTACATGTACGGGTGATACTCATTGATCATATGTCATATAGACACAATTAAAATAATGTATGGTAGAATTAGTTTTTGCATGGTCAAAATCAAATATATTAGATCATGGTATGTTCCAGCTATTTATTTTCACCTAAGGACAAGTTTAAACCAGTATAAAAGTATAAACTACAGTAAAACCTGATACTGTAACATCCTTGATGATCTTACCCGCTCTGAAGTAATGTTGATACAAAACTATCATAGTTATACCAGATCGACCGTCTCCAGACAGAAGACGTTCGTATAATACACTTATACAATTACGTGGTGGTTAAGTTATTTTCATTAATTGAAACGAGCAATCACATATCTCGCCCATCAAATAGCTAAGGTTTCTCACTGAGGAGATTTTGAGTTTTCAATTTTACTGAAACAAGGATTGATTTCAAATAAACTACAATCCATTGTTGTTTATAAATACTACCTCGTTTTACTGCTTGGAGTAAGTGTACACGTTCCTCATCCACCCCCACCCGATACACACACCTTCCACACATACACACCTCCCCCCACACATTCCTCTCACACCCCCTCCACACTCCCCAAACACACACCTCCCAAACATCAAACCACCCCCCCCACCCACACACACACACACACACACTTCCCCCCCCCTCACACACACACAATTCCCACACAAACACACACACCTTCCACACACACACACACGCCACAAATATTAAGTCAACCAGATCTATTATATCAAAGAAACCCCTGAATCCTCTCTGTACATGTTTAAATGTAGAAAGCACATATTTTGAAAATTGAGAGTGTGGTGGAAAGTATTGGGCTAATAAATATATACATATAATGTAGTGTTGCGAATAAAAATATAGTGTTAAATAAGAAATTTGAATATAGTGTAATGATGTTGAGTAAATATAAATAAGAAAATCTAGTGCCCAGTAAGAAAACTCTATAGTCAGGTAAGGATGTTGTGTATCGAGTGAGAAAATGTAGTGTCGCGTATAAAAAAATAGTGTCAAATAAAAAATTTGAAGGTTGTGTAAGAATGTTGAGTAAATAAAGATTTGAAAATCTATTGCCCGGTAAGAAAAATATATAGTCAAGTAAGGTTGTTGTGTTTTAAGTGAGAAAATCTAGTTTTGCGTATGACAATAGGGCCCTCAAATTATATGCATGCCAGACATTCCATTACCCAAGCGGGGTTAGGAGCTCATTACACTACCAGCTGATTAGCAGACGACTATAACTACATAGGAAAATGGCTACACCCCTATCAACTTGGGGTGATATTTTGAGACCTGGACAAAATTGTTTTGTTCTATTTTGGATATCAGATAGCAGATCAGATTCTTCCCTTGATTTTCATAACATTATTAAGGAACCTGTGTAATAAAGTAAAATAAGGCGAGATGGTGGACAACATTGCAATGTAAGTTATCATGTTTACATATCTATCTATTATTGTTATGAATTTTAAATATCTTATTATTGTTTGTTTTTTATTTGAAATAAATACAAACATATATTTTTTCTTCAATATATGCATAAACCGCAGCATGTAACAACACATTATGTTATATAAAGAAAGAGAAGTAAAACAATTTGTGTTACCGTATCACGCCTTATAAACATAATTTTATAGACATGTAGACATAGTATTATATATAACAATTTATTGTCAATATTTTAGAATATTAAATAATATTTGTATCTTTCATTATAGGGAGGGAATGGACTGTATGAATAAATTCAGCACTATAAACCAGAAGATAAAACCAGCACTGTAAACCAGAAGATAAAACCAGCACTGTAAACCAGAAGAATCCAATCCAGCCAAAAGTATATTCATATGCTGGAGAACATAGGAAAAACATGGAAAATATGATGACAGAGACACAAAAAAGTCAGAAATATTGTCCCCATCAATTGGTACAACTGTAAAGTATATATTTGCAGGACTGCACTTGACAATCTGGAAAATGTATTACTCCCACTATATGACTACATACACTAATAATCAGCTTCCGAAACAGTTTGGTTTACTCTGCTTCTGTCTGTACAACTGATATGTAAAGTAAATTATCAGCTTTATTTAAATGTAGACATTGTTTTGAGACATACTTGTAATAAGATGAGTTCGAACATGCATTATGAGTAAATAAAGCGTTAATTGCCTTTATTTTATATGTTTTTTATTATTTCTCTGTGATCTGTTACACCCCCTATTATGTCATATCCCCTTTCCCTATATTATTTTTTGTTTTATATAAAAAAAAAGAATAGAAGACTTTGAACAAAAATAAAATGTTTAACTGTTCTGTTGTGTTCTAGACAATGGACACTTATATGAGTACACATGGTAAGGCACAAATATTCATGGAACCTTACATTATACAGACGGTTTGTATCCCTTATAAATCACTTTCAAATATATGTGTTAATTAGCCTTAATCTTCAGGAATGTTTACACAGGTCAGATGTGAATGAATTAATTTACAGCAGACCCTTTCCCCCCTCCCCCACACCCCTGAGAATTTGTAAATATATTCAGTTATCAGATCATAAAACACGGTTTAACAAGTATAGAAATACTCATGCTGAATGATATAAAAACTTAATTTTCAAATTATGATCTACTTAAATCAATAATTAAAAATTGTATTTTGACCTTTACATTAATTTAACTGTCAACAAATTTAAATAAACAGATGTAGTCAGACTTGTATCTCAATTATTATCCGAGATAGCCATGTAATCTCTATGTACGCTAGTGTTGCAGTAAGATAGGCAGTGCTCCTAACCTCGTTCTGGTGTAGATATACGTATTCATGAGATAATATTAAGAACGGTCTATATAGTGTTAAATAATAACAATTGAATGTCGTGTAATGATGTTGATTAAATATAGAATAGAAAATTTAGTGCCCAGTAAGAAAAATCTTTAGTCAA
Organism: Panopea generosa; assembly: GCA_029582155.1. Lineage (NCBI taxonomy): Eukaryota > Metazoa > Mollusca > Bivalvia > Adapedonta > Hiatellidae > Panopea > Panopea generosa. The sequence continues at coordinate 22,784,768 of CM055896.1, read as the reverse complement.
GTAAGGATGTTGTGTATCAAGTGAGAAAATGTAGTATCCCGTATGAAAATATAGTGTCAAATAAGAAATTTGAATGTTGTGTAAGAATGTTTAGTAAATATAGATTAGATAATCTATTGCCCAGTAAGAAAACTCTAAAGTCAAGTACGGATGTTACGTATCAAGTAAGAAAATGTGGTTTCGCACATGATAATAAAGTGTGAAATAAGAAATTTTAATGCCGTGTAGATTGTTGAATAAATATAGATTAGAAAATCTAATGGCTAGTAAGAAAAATCTATAGTCAAGTAAGGATGTTGTGTAAAAAGTGATAAAATGTAGTGTCGCGTATAAAAATAAAGTGTGACATTCGAAATTTGAATACCATGTAAGAATGTTGAGTAAATATAGATTTGAAAATCTAGTGCCCAGTGAGTAAAATATATAGTTAAGTAAGGATGTTGTGTATTGAGTGAGAAAATCTAGTGTCGCGTATGAAAATAGAGTGTCAAATAAAGAATTTTTAATGTTGTGTAAGGATGTTGAGTATATATAGATTAGAAAATTTAGTGGTCAGGAAGAAAAATATATGGTCGAGTAAGGATGTTGTGTATCGTATGAGAAAATTTGGTGTCACGTATGAAAATATAGTGTCAAATAAGGAATTTAAAGGTTGTGTAAGCATGTTGACTATATATAGATTAGAGATTCTAGTACCCAGTAAGAAAAATCTATAGTCAAGTAAGTAGTTTGTGTATCAAGTGAGAAAATCTAGTGTCGCACATGAAAATAAAGTGTCAAATAAAGAATTTGAATATTGTGTAAGGATATTGAGTATAGATAGATTAGAAAATTTAGTGCCCAGTAAGGATGTCGTGTATCAAGTGAGAAAATCTAGTGTGGCGTATGAAAATATAGTGTCAAATATTGAATTTTAATGTTGTTTAAGGATGTTGAGTATATATAGATTAGAAAATTTAGTGGTCAGTAAGTAAAATATATAGTCGAGTAAGGATATTGTGTACCGAATGAGAAAATTTAGTGTCGCGTATTAAAATATAGTGTCAAATAAGGAATTTAGATGTTGTGCAAGGATGTTGAGTATATAATATATTTGAAATTCTAGTACCCAGTAAGAAAAATCTATAGTCAAGTAAGGAGAAAATCTAGTGTCAATGTTATGTTGATAATTTGTAGCTAGTATTATCAAAATCAATCTATGCATGACAAAATTACAGGCCAAACACGAAATTACAAAAGACTGAAGGTGTTGTCAAACAAATTCAAAGTGTAACCTTGACTTTTGAGGTAAGGGTATGGGTTTTACTCGCGACACGTCGTCATGTTATGTTGATCATTTGTAGCAATTATTTATAAAATCCATCTATGCATGACAAAATTGCAGGTCGGACACGAAATCTTACACATACTCAAAGTGTTGTAAAACAAACTCAAATTGTGACTTTAACCTTTGAGGTGCAGGTGTGGGTCTTACTCGCGACACGTCGTCATGTTACGTTGATCATTTGTAGCAAGTATCAATAAAATCCATTTATGCATGATAAAGTTACTGGCCGGACACGAAATCTCACACAGACTTAAAGTGTTGTCAAACAAACTCATATTGTGACCTTGACCTTTACGGTACGGATGTGGGTCTTACTCGAAACACGTCGTCATGTTATAATGAGCATTTGTAGCAAGTATTATTCAAATTTATCTATGCATTTTGTTTTGGCTGGCATAAAAATGCAAAACGAATTTAGTTACCTACCTACCCACATGAAAAACACTAGTTCATAGCTCAGCAAAAATACATTTTAATTAGCATTGCCTGGTCAATCATTAATTGATTCAGTACTAAGCATCCTTTTTATGCCATCAACAGACAATTGATTAACCTAACAACTATTGCCTATTGACAAGTTAATCAGTACTCGAATACACCACATTTCTGCAACTGATAACTTTCCCACTAGAATCAGCGTCAAGAGACGAATGATAATGAAACGCAATGTCGTATATCAATCATCACGGAGACTTGACTAGTTTTGGATTTTAACTCTCGGCACCTGGATTGATAGTAGGGCGCACTGCCGACTGAACTCAGCAAAATTATGAGTAATGCCTGGTCAAACATTAATCAATTCAGTACTTAGCATCATTTTTATGCTATCGAGGACTAACAGACAATCGATAAACCTAACCACTCTTCCCTCCTGACAGGTTGATAAGTACTCGAGTACACCACATTTCTGCAACTGATAACTTTCCCACTAGAATCAACGTCAAGAGACGAATGATAATGGAACGCAATGTCGTATATCAATCATGGAGACTTGACTAGGTTTGGATTTTACCTCTCGACACCTGGATTGATAGTCAGACGCACTGCCGACTGAGCTAATCTCATTCGATCCAAGATCCTCCATTTAAAGATAAAAAATCACATTAACAATGATTACTACCACTGATGCTACTTCAAATTATTCTATTACTGCTGGGTCAGGCAAAGTAAACTTAGTCGGAATTCCGTCTGACTATGTATCCAGGAGTCGTGAGTTTGAATCCCCACCTATCCAGCAACAGCCTCTCTGATGATATATATACATCATTACCGCTCATTTTCATTTGCCCGTCAATACTGAGTGAAGTGGTACAGTCAGAACTATGCTACTCAGAACTACTGCTACTACTACTACTACTACTACTACTACTACTACTACAACTACTACTACTACTACTACTACTACTACTACTACTACTACTACTACTTCTACTACTACTACTACTACTACTACTACTACTACTACTACTACTACTACTACTACTACCATCACCAATATCACCACCACTACTACTACTATTACCACCAAAACTGCTACTAATACTACTACTACTACTACCATCACCAATATCACCACCATTACTACTACTATTAACACAACCACTGTTACTACGACTACTACTACTACTACTACTACTACTACTACTACTACTACTACTACTACTACTACTACTACAATACTACTACTACTACTACTACTACTACTACTACTACTACTACTACTACTACTACTACTACTACTACTACTACTACTAATACTGCTACTACTTACACAAGCACCAACGCTGCACTCACATACAAGTGCATGCCCAATTCACTCACACACATACACACGCTCCTACTCTACCCGTATACAAAATAAATATTTATAGAATCTATGAATAGAATATTTCAATTGGACCCTTTACCTTCCCATTGGAAATTTGTGTTTCCAAATGGAATTAACCGCTTGGAAATCGTTATTTCCCATTGGAAACTAAGGCCTATTGGAATATAAGAATTCCAATTGAGGAGGGTGTTTTTTACTAATTCAATTCCATTTATCTCAGTATTTTACGAACTTTTTTTAGCTGTAATTTTGAATTTAACTTAATTATAGTTATAATTATTCAAAAGTATTACGTTTATAACATTAAAGTTCATACTGAAAAAATAGTTTTTTCCTGAAATTCACTGTGTTGTGTTTATACATAAATGTATAGCTCATTTACACCGATAATAATAGGAATGTTAACATTCATATCTGAAAATATTCTAAAATGTAGAAAATGTTGAATATTGAAATTTGTAGCAAAATAAAACTGATTTGCAGCACTCGATGCTCTGGCGAAAATAAGACCAGTATGCCGAATCATAACCTTTTACGGTATAATTCTAATTTTCTTTTTTATATAAAAATATCATTATAGACCTAATATATACCTGATGGAATTGACAGAAGCAAGACGGAAGGAGGAGTACAAAAAAAACAACACTAAGTATCCCTTACTGCAAAAGAGTTTATTATAGACATTTGAATTATTTTGTATATGTAAGTTAATGAATAAAAAGGAGGCTTGATAATTTTATTTTGATTGTATATCCGATATATACTCGTAGAACTGGGTGTAAGGTAGCACTCTTTATGGTAAATGCAATATACTCATAGAACTTGTTGTATGGTAGCACTACTTTATTGTATATGCGATATATACTCGTTGAACTTGGTGTACGGTAGCACTTCTTTATTGTAAAAGCGATACATACTCGTAGAACTTGTTGTATGGTAGCACTACTTTATGTGATATACGACTATATATCGCATGTACTCGTAGAGCTGGCTGTACGGTAGCACTACTTTATTGTGTATGCAATATGTGTATTCGCAGAGCTGGGTGAACGGTAGCACTACTTTATTGTATATGCGATATATGTACTCGTAGAACTGGGTTTACGGTAGCACTACTTTATTGTATTTGCGATATATACTCGTAGAGCTGGGTGTACGGTAGCACTATTTTATTGTATATGCGATATATACTCGTAGAGCTGGGTGTATGGTAGCACTACTTTATAGTAAATGCGATATATACTTGTAGAACTTGTAGTACAGTAGCACTACTTTATGCGATATACGACTATATATCGCATATACTTGTAGAACAGGGTGTACGGTAGCACTATTTTATTGTATATGCGATATTTACTCGTAGAGCTGGGTGAACGGTGGCACTACTTTAATGTATATGCGATATATGAACTCGTAGAGCTGGGTGTATGGTAGCACTACTTTATGTGATATACGACTATATATTGCATATACTCGTAGAACAGGGTGTACGGTAGCACTACTTTATTGTATATGCAATATATACTGGTAGAGCTGGGGGTACGGTAGCACTATTTTATTGTATATGCGAATTATACTCGTAGAACTTGGTGTACGGTAGCACTTCTTTATTGTAAATGCGATACATACTCGTAGAACTTGTTGTATGGTAGCACTTCTTTATGTGATATACGACTATATATCGCATGTACTCGTAGAGCTGGGTGTACGGTAGCACTACTTTATTGTATATGCGATATATGTATTTGTAGAGCTGAGTGAACGGTAGCACTACTTTATTGTATATGCGATATATGTACTCGAAGAACTGGGTTTACGGTAGCACTACTTTATTGTATATGCGATATATACTCGTAGAGCTGGGTGTACGGTAGCACTATTTTATTGTATATGCGATATATACTCGTAGAGCTGGGTGTATGGTAGCACTATTTTATAGTATATGCGATATATACTCGTAGAACTTGTTGTACGGTAGCACTACTTTATCCGATATACGACTATATATCGCATATACTCGTAGAACAGGGTGTACCTAGCACTATTTTATTGTATATGCGATATTTACTCGTAGAGCTGGGTGAACGGTAGCACTACTTTATTGTTTATGCAATATATACTCGTAGAGCTGGGTGTACGGTAGCAATACTTTATTGTATATGCGATATATACTCATAGAGCTGGGTGTAAGGTTGCACTACTTTATTGTATATGCGATATACACTCGTAGAGCTGGTTGTACGGTAGCACTACTTTAATGTATATGCGATATATGTACTCGTAGAGCTGGGTGTATGGTAGAACTACATTATTGTATATGCGATATATACTCGTAGAGCTGGTTGTACGGTAGCACTACTTTAATGTATATGCGATATATGTCCTCGTAAGGCTGGGTGTACAGTGGCACTGATTTATTGTTTATGCGATATATACTAGTAGAGCTGGGTGTACGGTAGCACTACTTTATTGTATATGCGATATATACTCGTGGAGCTGAGTGTACGGTAGCACTACTTTATTGTATAAGCGATATATGTACTCGTAGAACTGGGTATACGGTAGCACTACTTTATTGTATATGCGATATATACTCGTAGAGCTGGGTGTATTGTAGCACTACTTTACTGTATATGCAATATATACTCGTAGAGCTGGGTGAACGGTAGCACTCTTTTATTGTATATGCGATATATACCCGTAGAGCTGGGTGTACGGTAGCACTTCTTTATTGTATAAGCGATATATGTACTCGTAGAACTGGGTATACGGTAGCACTACTTTATTGTATATGCGATATATACTCGTAGAGCTGGGTGTATTGTTGCACTACTTTATTGTATATGCAATATATACCCGTAGAGCTGGGTGAACGGTAGCACTCTTTTATTGTATATGCGATATATACCCGTAGAGCTGGGTGTACGGTAGCACTTCTTTATTGTATAAGCGATATATGTACTCGTAGAACTTGGTGAACGGTAGTACTACTTTATTGTATATGCAATATATACTCGTAGAGCTGGGTATACGGTAGCACTACTTTATTGTATATGCAATATATACTCGTAGAGCTGGGTGAACGGTAGTACTACTTTATTGTATATGCGATATATACTCGTAGAGCTGGGTATACGGTAGCACTACTTAATTGTATATGCAATATATACTCGTAGAGCTGGGTGAACGTTAGTACTACTTTATTGTATATGCGATATATACTCGTAGAGCTGGGTGAACGGTAGTACTACTTTATTGTATATGCGATATATACTCGTAGAGCTGGGTGTACGGTAGCACTACTTTATTGTATATGCGATATATACTCGAAGAGCTGGGTGAACGGTAGTACTACTTTATTGTATATGCGATATATACTCGTAGAGCTGGGTGAACGGTAGTACTACTTTATTGTATATGCGATATATACTCGTAGAGCTGGGTGTACGGTAGTACTACTTTATTGTATATGCGATATATACTCGTAGAGCTGGATGTACGGTAGCACTACTTTATTGTATATGCGATATATACTCGTAGAACTGGATGTACGGTAGCACTACTTTATTGTATATGCGATATATACTTGTAAAGCTGGATGTACGGTAGCCCTACTTTATTGTATATGCGATATATACTCGTAGAACTGGATGTACGGTAGCACTTCTTTATTGTATATGCGATATATACTCGTAGAGCTGGGTGTATGGTAGCACTATTTTATAGTATATGCGATATATACTCGTAGAACTTGTTGTACGGTAGCACTACTTTATCCGATATACGACTATATATCGCATATACTCGTAGAACAGGGTGTACCTAGCACTATTTTATTGTATATGCGATATTTACTCGTAGAGCTGGGTGAACGGTAGCACTACTTTATTGTTTATGCAATATATACTCGTAGAGCTGGGTGTACGGTAGCAATACTTTATTGTATATGCGATATATACTCATAGAGCTGGGTGTAAGGTTGCACTACTTTATTGTATATGCGATATACACTCGTAGAGCTGGTTGTACGGTAGCACTACTTTAATGTATATGCGATATATGTACTCGTAGAGCTGGGTGTATGGTAGAACTACATTATTGTATATGCGATATATACTCGTAGAGCTGGTTGTACGGTAGCACTACTTTAATGTATATGCGATATATGTCCTCGTAAGGCTGGGTGTACAGTGGCACTGATTTATTGTTTATGCGATATATACTAGTAGAGCTGGGTGTACGGTAGCACTACTTTATTGTATATGCGATATATACTCGTGGAGCTGAGTGTACGGTAGCACTACTTTATTGTATAAGCGATATATGTACTCGTAGAACTGGGTATACGGTAGCACTACTTTATTGTATATGCGATATATACTCGTAGAGCTGGGTGTATTGTAGCACTACTTTATTGTATATGCAATATATACTCGTAGAGCTGGGTGAACGGTAGCACTCTTTTATTGTATATGCGATATATACCCGTAGAGCTGGGTGTACGGTAGCACTTCTTTATTGTATAAGCGATATATGTACTCGTAGAACTGGGTATACGGTAGCACTACTTTATTGTATATGCGATATATACTCGTAGAGCTGGGTGTATTGTTGCACTACTTTATTGTATATGCAATATATACCCGTAGAGCTGGGTGAACGGTAGCACTCTTTTATTGTATATGCGATATATACCCGTAGAGCTGGGTGTACGGTAGCACTTCTTTATTGTATAAGCGATATATGTACTCGTAGAACTTGGTGAACGGTAGTACTACTTTATTGTATATGCAATATATACTCGTAGAGCTGGGTATACGGTAGCACTACTTTATTGTATATGCAATATATACTCGTAGAGCTGGGTGAACGGTAGTACTACTTTATTGTATATGCGATATATACTCGTAGAGCTGGGTATACGGTAGCACTACTTAATTGTATATGCAATATATACTCGTAGAGCTGGGTGAACGTTAGTACTACTTTATTGTATATGCGATATATACTCGTAGAGCTGGGTGAACGGTAGTACTACTTTATTGTATATGCGATATATACTCGTAGAGCTGGGTGTACGGTAGCACTACTTTATTGTATATGCGATATATACTCGAAGAGCTGGGTGAACGGTAGTACTACTTTATTGTATATGCGATATATACTCGTAGAGCTGGGTGAACGGTAGTACTACTTTATTGTATATGCGATATATACTCGTAGAGCTGGGTGTACGGTAGTACTACTTTATTGTATATGCGATATATACTCGTAGAGCTGGATGTACGGTAGCACTACTTTATTGTATATGCGATATATACTCGTAGAACTGGATGTACGGTAGCACTACTTTATTGTATATGCGATATATACTTGTAAAGTTGGATGTACGGTAGCCCTACTTTATTGTATATGCGATATATACTCGTAGAACTGGATGTACGGTAGCACTTCTTTATTGTATAAGCGATATATGTACTCGTAGAACTGGGTATACAGTAGCACTACTTTATTGTATATGCGATATATACTCGTAGAGCTGGGTGTATTGTAGCACTACTTTATTGTATATGCAATATATACCCGTAGAGCTGGGTGAACGGTAGCACTCTTTTATTGTATATGCGATATATACCCGTAGAGCTGGGTGTACGGTAGCACTTCTTTATTGTATAAGCGATATATGTACTCGTAGAACTTGGTGAACGGTAGTACTACTTTATTGTATATGCGATATATACTCGTAGAGCTGGGTATACGGTAGCACTACTTTATTGTATATGCAATATATACTTGTAGAGCTGGGTGAACGGTAGCCCTACTTTATTGTATATGCGATATATACTCGTAGAACTGGATGTACGGTAGCAGTACTTTATTGCATATGCGATATATACTCGTCGAGCTGGATGTACGGTAGCACTACTTTATTGTATATGCGACATATGTACTCGTAGAGCTGGGTGAATGGTATCACTACTTTATTGTATATGCGATATATACTTGTAGAGCTGGATGTACGGTAGCACTACTTTTTTGTATATGCGATATATGTACTCGTAGATCGGTGTACGGTAGCACTACTTTATTGTATATGCGATATATACTCGTAGAGCTGGGTGTACGGTAGCACTATTTTATTGTATACGCGGTATATACTCGTAGAACTGGATGTACGGTAGCACTTCTTTATTTATAATACATTTCAGTGCACTTAAACATTGATATGAATCGATATTTTCAAAAGTGCTAATTTTAACATTTCAATGCCTTATTTTGATTTAAAGAGCGACTTTAGGTTCAAGCAACAGGAAATAGTCGTATTATCCCTGTTCCGGTTTATTTTGACCGAGTTCAACTCTTGTTAACCGGAAACGTAACATTTAACAACGATAGATTGCCCAACACATATTAAAAGTTTTATGATATATCTTATATTTAGTTTTCTACATGTAATTACTGTCTACCGTATATGTTATATTTATAATTCTTCATATATGATTGTACAAATATATATTTATGCAGACCAGGAAGTTAAGGAAGTTATTGTAGTGAGATTGCATATACGGTACGTAATATAAATCGCTATTTGAAATTAAAGCTAACATTCCTGATAACTGTAAACGTAGTCGAATGTTCTGTTGTCTCAAGGCAATATGTTTAGACAATTGCCTTAACTTGCAGTTACTAAATGTGAGTATAAGTGTTGTAAAATAATTACCAATTATGCTTGTGCCGTAAATCCGCTGGACAAGGAAATCAAGCTTTAAAATATACTGCATTTGGTTTACATTACCATAGTGGAACCAGCTTATATGAATAGGGGGATAAAGGAATAAACAAACATTGAACGTTATCAGAGAAAACAAATTCCACATCCAAATGATAAAGCTGTCGACGTTGACAAATAAAGAAATTTCGGATAAGGAAGTTGTGAAAAACAATCTCACGATCAAACAGGCTGAATATTAATAAAAGTCAATTAAATGACAACGGATAAGTTTGGTATTGGTTTAAAACCATTCAATAATATCTGAATCCTTGGTAGCACAGAACGCGTTCAGAAAAGGAAGTAGGCGACTCTGATTCATTTGGTCTGTTCAATTAGGAATATGCAAAACACCTTTTGTCCCTGGCAATTTAAGCAGTATTTCATTTTTAACAAAACTAAGTGATGCCCATGTTACTGTTACATGTATGTATGAGGCGCCAAACGTGACTATATTCAGTGGCATGAATATATATGTTGTTTGTAAATACATATAAAATTATGTGTCTCAATGTCATTTGTCTCTCACCGCTGATTCAAGTGGGTAAATTATCAGTTACTTGCGGTTGTGGGTTGTGTTCGAGTACTGGTTAACTTTTCAGGAAACAGTAGTTAGATTAACTGAACTTCTGTACAGTAAGCCCTCGGTGGCAAAAAAATGAAGTTAAATATTCAGTCAACCATTTATTGTTCATAAACTCATTTTATTAATTTTATAATTAATATGCATTTTAGTTTATTGATATATGACTTTTTTCACAGTTAGCTAGGTCATTATTCTTTAATAGACATTTGAACTACCTCTACTTCTTAATGAAAAAACAAAGAGTAAAACCTTTGTCCCTTTATTTTGTTCATAAATACATGAACATGTGCATCTATTTTTCTTCTTATGCTTTGTTTTTGTATGTTATTCAACAGCAGAGTTTTTTTTACTGTTAAAATAGTGTTCTGGTATACAATTTGTGAAAAATATACCTAAAATCATATAACATAAATTTTTACTTGTAAGTTTGTATTGATATTGAAACCCTAATTAACGGACAATGTTTAAATTAGTAATACGTCATACTACTTTGTGTTATAACATCCTGTCATAAACCCTGGAGTCATTAAACCTGGGGTGATTTACGCTAACTATGGTACAATATGCACAATGTGGCAGGGTATTTCTCATTACTACATGGTGTGAATGTAGTGTTGGTGAATTATGAAAGCTCAGCACGGTGCCAGTAGCTGGACAGTAACATACACTATGTGCAATATGCCTGTAGACATTATATTCCATATGACACTCCCTATAAGGAACAACATTCATACATGTTCAGGGAACTGGTAGAATAGATAATCATCATATATCAAATTGGGTAGTAACACCATTTGAATAACCAAAATACAGTGCCAGTTATGTAAAGCAACACAAAAACACTCATCCATGCTTCATCTAATTTTACTAAAAAGGGTATGAAATCAAAATTTTATCAGCCATTTCTCAGTGTGCAACAATGGCCGCACCAGCTAAACACGATCGGAAAAGAGATATAATATAATGTCTTATTCTCTCTTAGACAGGTAAATATATGTAACAAACCATTTTCCCTTAAAAAAAAATTCTGTTCTAAACAGTGCTTTTTTGATAATGTATTGACTGTGTAGCAAACAGTATATACCCTGATAGTACAGCATGAATGTGCGGGCTGGCCTGGATCTACATCAACACTGACCGCAAAAAAATACTTATTTTTTTTTATCAAGCTAAGGGTAATTTTACTATTTTGAAATTCAATCATCAATGTCAGGCTACATGATAAGATGTCATACTCGTGATTCTGGGTTTCGGGTTTGATCTCTGATTCGTGATCGGTGTGACTGTTTAACAGTTATCATCTTGTTGGGTGAAAGCTTCATAAGACATTGCTGTGTTTCTCTGTATTATTTCTGTGATACATTCTAAATCTTCTAAATTTCCAATAGTAAGGTCATTGCATCTGCAGCACGTATTTTCGTCAGACGAAGGCATCATTACACAGTTTTCGTAGCTGCAAAAATGTTTCATATGTGTGAACGACTGTGTCGTCTCACTATTTCTCTCGTTTTCTTATTCTTTTAACTCCGCTTCCGAAAATTCTGGTTCAAAGTTGTAGGCCACAAGTCCTTCTTCGTTATTAAAATCCATTTTTTTATTCTTGCGAATACTTTTGCCAGTGACTATAATTCTATATCTGCTGTAGCGTATAAATTAATAACGTTTTAAACCGGAAGTGCAGTTATGACGTCACGCAGGTATCCAATATGGAGACTTCCACCACAAAGTCGATGTGCGAAAATGACCTTACAAAATGAGCTGATATATCTTTATGGACTCGAATTTATGCATATTGATACTATTAGTAGAAAGCTGAACTCATAGCTATCCATACTATCCTGTTTTACACACAGGGTTTGCGTTCCCCGTTAAGAAAAAAATATACACCCTCGACAAATTAATATGGTAAACTGACTATATATATAATGTTTTAAAGAATAGGTCTGGAGAAGAAGATATATGTATCACCGTAGGCATGGGAGTCGGAGCGGTAGGGTTGGGTGAAGTGGCCCAATATTCCGATTTTTTTTATATTTTTTAAACCACACTTCTTAGGGCAAAATTGAAATATCCCCTCAAACATTCGAAATGAGTAAGCTGTCAGTTGATGCAAAATGGCAGATTGCACCAGTTATTGGGTCTCGAAATGCAGAAAATATTATATATTTCTATATCAGAGTATGTCCAATCGCGAATTGCACCAATAAATGGGGCTCGAAATGCAGATACTATTGTATAATTCAATATTAGATGTTGTCCAATGGCGGATTGCACCAGTAAATTGGTCTTAAAATGCAGATACTAAGTACAATACTTTTAATGCGTACAGTTATTTTTTTTTTGTGATTATTATCTCATTTTTAGACCATTTTTAAAGTAAATAAGAAATAATAAATCTTCAAATATCCATATCAAATTTTGCCACCCATGGATACTTAACTTACTTCTTCATCTTTCTACATAAGCGCTACATGATTATGATGTTTTTGTTAAAACGAATAGATTCTATACTTAGTCTACCTTTTTTTAAAAAAAAAATATATATTTCGTAAAAATTCCAATCTGTAATAATTTTAATTCAGGGGAAAATATTAAATAATTGATAAATGGAAAATAGTCAACATTTTTGATAATATTTTATCTGCTTTAATTTAGTACCAAACTTATTAAATTCAAACCAAGGTTCAAGAAGTTATTTAAGATTCGCTTACAGAATACTTTATTCAATCACATTCAGAACTTCAATTTGATCATTTAATTGGTCGTTTGTCATGCATAGACACTTGCCAGATATTAAAAACCTATCCGTACCTCTTTCCTTAATTATTTCATTACTTAAAATATGTCAAAAGTATTGTAATTCATCTTGATCAACATTTGTATACACATACTATGGCGGGAAGGACCTCAATTAATGTTGGTAGAACTTGACGTCCGACCCTTTAGTTAACTTGTGAAGTGGTGATATATAAAGGAATTCAATAAATACTTCCAGAAATTTCAGCCGTGTATATTAGCCTTCCAGTCTCTGTTATTAAGTCTCTAATTCCATGCGCTTTATCCAAAAAAAAATTAATAACTAATTTATATTTCTACTCTAATATATTTAATAGTTTACATTTCCCACCATCCCCTAAAGACCCTTTAACAATAATCTTCGTCAATCAAAAGCTTCGAAAAGGGGTACACGCGTTTGAATGATAACACGAAAAAAATCAATGACGTAGACTTTTCTGCGAAGGTATTGCATCCTAGTCTCAGACATGCGATTGCATTAAGGGTTTTCTCAGTAATCGGGCAATATTTACTATGACACCGTCTATTTCTCGGAATTGTTGCAAAACTGGTTCCGCTTTGGGGTCGTGTGCATAACGTAAAAATTTGTATGCATAACGTATAATATATATTTATCGATGTGTATAACGTATATATAGTTTTGTTTAGATAATGTATATATATATATTATGTTTACATAACTTATATTTATTATATATATTTTGTTTACATAACGTATACATTTTTTTTTGCATACATGTAACGTATATATATATTTTTACCGAACTTATATATATATAAAGTCATTTTATCATATTTATTTGTCAAGGGCGTATATTTTTTACTTAAACGTTTATATAGTTACAAACAACATATGTTATATTTATGTCACCGAATAAAGTCACGTTTGGCGCCTAATATGTATGTACACTTAATGAGATAATTAAATGACATTTTGGCAGTAAGTACAAGATCAAAAAATTTGAATACAGCCTGGATGGTAATATATTGTCGATCAATATTGAATGGGCTCAATGATGCCAATACCAACATTGTTACCTCTTAAAGTAAGTGGCGACCTTCTACAACAATCACACAACAGACAATGCCACTAATGTGCTAGGCAATAAGTACTATGAAAGTACGTGACGACCTTCTACAACCATCACACAGCAGACAATGCCGCTAATGTGATTGGCAATAAGTACTATGAAAGTACGTGGCGACCTTCTACAACCATCACACAGCAGACAATGCCTATAATGTGATAGGCAATAAGTACTAAGAAAGTACGTGGCGACCTTCTACAACCATCAAACAGGAGACAATAAGTACTATGAAAGTACGTGGCGACCTTCTTCAACCATCAAACAGCAGACAATAAGTACTATGAAAGTATATGGCGACTTTCTACAACCATCACACAGCAGACAATGCCTCTAATGTGATAGACAATAAGTACAATAAGAGTACGTGGCGACCTTCTACAACCATCACAAAGCAGATAATGCCGTTAATGTGATAGACAATAAGTACAATGAAAGTACGTGGCGGCCTTCTACAACCATCAAACAGGAGACAATAAGTACTATGAAAGTACGTGGCGACCTTCTTCAACCATCAAACAGCAGACAATAAGTATTATGAAAGTACATGGCGGCCTTCTACAACCATCACACAGCGGACAATGCCTCTAATGTGATAGACAATAAGTACAATGAAAGTACGTGGCGACCTTCTAAAACCACCACACAGTGGACAATGCCTCTAATGTGATAGGCACTCAGTACAATGAAAGTACATGGCGACCTTCTACAACAATCACACAGCAGACAATGCCGCTAATATGATAGGCAATAAGTACTACGAAAGTACGTGGCGACCTTCTACAACCATCACACAGCGGGCAGTTCCGCAAATGTGATAGGCAATTAGTACTATAAAAGTACGTGGCGACCTTCTACAACATCACACAGCGGACAATGCCGCTAATGTGATAGGCAATAAGTATTATGAAAGTACGTGGCGACCTTCTACAACCATCACACAGCGGGCAATGCTTCTAATGTGATAGACAATAAGTACTATGAAAGTATATGGCGACTTTCTACAACCATCACACAGCAGACAATGCCGCTAATGTGATAGGCAATAAGTATTATGAAAGTAAGTGGCGACCTTCTACAACCATCACACAGCGGGCAATGCTTCTAATGTGATAGAAAATAAGTACTATAAAAGTACGTGGCGGCCTTCTACAACCATCACACAGCGGGCAATGCTTCTAATGTGATAGACAATAAGTACTATAAAAGTACGTGGCGACCTTCTAAAACCACCACACAGCGGAAAATGCCTCCAATGTGATAGGCAATGAGTACAATGAAAGTACGTGGCGACCTTCTACAACCATCACACAGCAGACAATGCCGCTAATGTGATAGGCAATAAGTATTATGAAAGTACGTGGCGACCTTTCTACAACGATCATACAACAGACAATGTCGCTAATGTAATAGGCAATAAGTACTACGAAAGTACGTGGCGACCTTCTACAACCATCACACAGCAGGCAGTGCCGCTAATGTGATAGGCAATTAGTACTATAAAAGTACGTGGCGACCTTCTACAACAATCACACAGCGGACAATGCCTCTAATGTGATAGGCAATAAGTATTATGAAAGTACATGGCGACCTTCTACAACCATCACACAGCGGACAATGCCTCTAATGTGATAGGCAATAAGTACAATGAAAGTACGTGGCGACCTTCTACAAACATCACACAGCAGACAATGCCGCTAATGTGATAGGCAATAAGTACTACGAAAGTACGTGGCGACCTTCTACAACCATCACACAGCGGGCAGTGCCGCTAATGTGATAGGCAATTAGTACTATAAAGTAACACAGCGGGCAGTGCCGCTAATGTGATAGGCAATTAGTACTATAAAAGTACGTGGCGACCTTCTACAACAATCACACAGCGGACAATGCCTCTAATGTGATAGGCAATAAGTATTATGAAAGTACATGGCGGCCTTCTACAACCATCACACAGCGGACAATGCCTCTAATGTGATAGACAATAAGTACAATGAAAGTACGTGGCGACCTTCTACAAACATCACACAGCGGACAATGCCGCTAATGTGATAGACAATAAGTACTATGAAAGTACGTGGCCACCTTCTACAACCATCACACAGCGGGCAGTTCCGCAAATGTGATAGGCAATTAGTACTATAAAAGTACGTGGCGACCTTCTACAACCATCACACAGCGGACAATGCCTCTAATGTGATAGACAATAAGTACAATGAAAGTACGTGGCGACCTTCTACAAACATCACACAGCGGACAATGCCTCTAATGTGATAGGCAATCAGTACAATGAAAGTACATGGCGACCTTCTAAAACCATCACACAGCAGACAATGCCTCTAATGTGATAGGCACTCAGTACAATGAAAGTACATGGCGACCTTCTACTACAATCACACAGCGGACAATGCCGCTAATGTGATAGGCAATAAGTACTACGAAAGTACGTGGCGACCTTCTACAACCATCACACAGCGGGCAGTTCCGCAAATGTGATAGGCAATTAGTACTATAAAAGTACGTGGCGACCTTCTACAACAATCACACAGCGGACAATGCCGCTAATGTGATAGGCAATAAATATTATGAAAGTACGTGGCGACCTTCTACAACCATCACACAGCGGGCAATGCTTCTAATGTGATAGACAATCAGTACAATGAAAGTACGTGGCGACCTTCTACAACCATCACACAGCAGACAATGCCGCTAATGTGATAGGCAATAAGTATTATGAAAGTACGTGGCGGCTTTCTACAACCATCACACAGCGGAAAATGCCCCCAATGTGATAGAAAATAAGTACTATGAAAGTACGTGGCGACCTTCTACAACCATCACACAGCGGAAAATGCCTCTAATGTGATAGGCAATAAGTACAATGAAAGTACGTGGCGACCTTCTACAACCATCACACAGCAGACAATGACGCTAATGTGATAGGCAATAAGTACTATGAAAGTACGTTGAGACTTTCTACAACGATCATACAACAGACAATGTCGCTAATGTAATAGGCAGAAAGTACTGTGAAAGTACGTGGCCACCTTCTACAACCATCACACAGCGGACAATGCCTCTAATGTGATAGGCAATCAGTACAATGAAAGTACATGGCGACCTTCTACAACAATCACACAGCGAACAATGCCGCTAATGTGATAGGCAATAAGTACTACGAAAGTACGTGGCGACCTTCTACAACCATCACAAAGCGGGCAGTGCCGCTAATGTGATAGGCAATTAGTACTATAAAAGTACGTGGCGACCTTCTACAACAATCACACAGCGGACAATGCCTCTAATGTGATAGGCAATAAGTATTATGAAAGTACGTGGCGACCTTCTACAACCATCACACAGCGGAAAATGCCTCTAATGTGATAGACAATAAGTACTATGAAAGTACGTGGCGACCTTCTACAACAATCACACAGCGGACAATGCCTCTAATGTGATAGACAATAAGTACTATGAAAGTACGTGGCGACCTTCTAAAACCACCACACAGTGGACAATGCCTCTAATGTGATAGGCACTCAGTACAATGAAAGTACATGGCGACCTTCTACAACAATCACACAGCGGACAATGCCGCTAATGTGATAGGCAATAAGTACTACGAAAGTACGTGGCGACCTTCAACAACCATCACGAAGAGGGCAGTTCCGCAAATGTGATAGGCAATTAGTACTATAAAAGTACGTGGCGACCTTCTACAACAATCACACAGCGGACAATGCCGCTAATGTGATAGGCAATAAGTATTATGAAAGTACGTGGCGACCTTCTACAACCATCACACAGTGGAAAATGCCCCCAATGTGATAGAAAATAAGTACTATGAAAGTACGTGGCGACCTTCTAAAACCATCACACAGCGGAAAATGCCTCCAATGTGATAGGCAATAAGTACAATGAAAGTACGTGGCGACCTTCTACAACCATCACACAGCAGACAATGCCCCTAATGTGATAGGCAATAAGTACTATGAAAGTACGTTGAGACCTTCTACACCGATCATACAACAGACAATGTCGCTAATGTAATAGGCAAAAAGTACTGTGAAAGTACGTGGATACCTTCTTCAACCATCACACAACAGACAATAATTACTATGAAAGTACATGGCGACCTTCTACAACCATCACACAGCGGAAAATGCCTCTAATGTGATAGACAATAAGTACTATGAAAGTACATGGCGACCTTCTACAACCATCACACAGCGGGCAGTGCCGCTAATGTGAGAGGCAATTAGTACTATAAAAGTACATGGCGACCTTCTACAACAATCACACAGCGAACAATGCCGCTAATGTGATAGGCAATAAGTACTACGAAATTACATGGCGACCTTCTACAACCATCACACAGCGGGCAGTGCCGCTAATGTGAGAGGCAATTAGTACTATAAAAGTACGTGGCGACCTTCTACAACAATCACACAGCGGACAATGCCTCTAATGTGATAGACAATAAGTATTATGAAAGTACGTGGCGGCCTTCTACAACCATCACACAGCGGAAAATGCCTCCAATATGATAGAAAATAAGTACTATGAAAGTACGTGGCGACCCTCTACAACCATCACACAGCGGAAAATGCCTCAAATGTGATAGGCAATAAGTACAATGAAAGTACGTGGCGACCTTCTACAACGATCATACAACAGACAGACTGAGTGTCGCTAATGTAATAGGCAGAAAGTATTGTGAAAGTACGTGTTGACCTTCTTCCACCATCACACAGCAGACAATAAGTACTATGAAAGTACATGGTGACCTTCTCCAACCATCACACAGCAAACAATGCCTCTAATATGATATACAATAAGTACTATGAGAGTACGTGGAGACCTTCTACAACCATCACACAGCAGACAATATCGCTAATGTGATAGGCAATAAGTATTATGAAAGTACGTGGCGACCTCTTACAACCATCACACAGCGGACAATGCCTCT
Organism: Panopea generosa; assembly: GCA_029582155.1. NCBI lineage: Eukaryota > Metazoa > Mollusca > Bivalvia > Adapedonta > Hiatellidae > Panopea > Panopea generosa. Next base: position 22,765,408 of record CM055896.1, on the reverse strand, counting down.
AATGTGACAGACAATAAGTATTATGAAAGTACGTGGTGACCTTCTACAACCATCACACAGCGGATAATGCTTCTAATGTGATAGGCAATCAGTACAATGAAAGTGCATGGCGACCTTCTACAACAATCACACAGCGGACAATGCCGCTAATGTGATAGGCAATAAGTACTATGAAAGTACATGGCGACCTTCTTCAACCATCACACAGCAGACAATGCCGCCAATATGATAGGCAATAAGTACTATGAAAATACGTGGAGATTTTCTACAACCATCACACAGCAGACAATGCAGCTAATGTGATAGGCAATAACTACTATGAAAGTACGTGGATACCTTCTTCAACCATCACACAACAGACAATAATTACTATGAAAGTACATGGCGACCTTCTACAACCATCACACAGCGGAAAATGCCTCTAATGTGATAGACAATAAGTACTATGAAAGTACGTTGAGACCTTCTACAACCATCACAGAGCATGACAATACCGCTAATTTGATAGAAAATAAGTATTATGAAAGTACGTGGCGACCTTCTACAACCATAACACAGCTGGCAATGCCTCTAATGTGATAGGCAATCAGTACAATGAAAGTACATGGCGACCTTCTACAACAATCACATAGCGGATAATGCCACTAATGTGATAGGCAATAAGTACTACGAAAGTACGTGGCGACCTTCTACAACCATCACACAGGGGGCAATGCCGCTAATGTGATAGGCAATAAGTACTATAAAAGTACGTGGCGACCTTCTTCAACCATCACACAGCGGACAATGCCTCTAATGTGATAGGCAATAAGTACTATAAAAGTACGTGGCGACCTTCTTCAACCATCACACAGCGGACAATGCCTCCAATGTGATAGGCAATAAGTACTATGAAAGTACGTGGCGACCTTCTACAACCATCACACAGCGGACAATGCCTCTAATGTGATAGGCAATAAGTACTATGAAAGTACCTGGCGACCTTCTTCAACCTTCACACAGCAGACAATGCCGCCAATATGATCGGCAATAAGTACTATGAAAATACGTGGAGATTTTCTACAACAAACACACAGCGGACAATGCCTCTAATGTGATAGAAAATAAGAACTATGAAAGGACGTGGTGACCTTCTTCAACCATCACACAACAGACAATAAGTACTATGAAAGTACATGGCGACCTTTTACAACCATCACAGAGCGGAAAATGCCTCTAATGTGGTAGACAATAAGTACTATGAAAGTACGTTGAGACCTTCTACATCGATCACAGAGCATGACAATACCGCTAATGCGATAGGTAATAAGTATTATGAAAGTACGTGGCGACCTTCTACAACCATTACACAGCGGACAATGCATCTAATGTGATATAACTAAGTATTATAAAAGTACGTGGTGACCTTCTACAACCATAATACAGCAGACAATGCCTCTAATGTGAAAGGCAATCAGTACAATGAAAGTACATGGCGACCTTCTACAACAATCACATAGCGAACAATGCCACTAATGTGATAGGCAATAAGTACTACGAAAGTACGTGGCGACCTTCTACAACCATCACACAGCGGGCAATGCCGCTAATGTGATAGGCAATTAGTACTATAAAAGTACGTGGCGACCTTCTTCAACCATCACACAGCGGAAAATGCCTCTAATGTGATAGAAAATAAGTACTATGAAAGTACGTGGCGACCTTCTACAACCATCACACAGCGGGCAATGCCTCTAATGTGATAGGCACTCAGTACAATGAAAGTACATGGCGACCTTCTTCAACCATCACACAGCAGACAATGCCGCTAATATGATAGGTAATAAGTATTTTGAAAGTACGTGGAGACCTTCTACAACAATCACAGAGCGGACAATGCCGCTAATATGATAGGTAATAAGTATTTTGAAAGTACGTGGAGATCTTCTACAACAATCACAGAGCGGACAATGCCGCTAATATGATAGGTAATAAGTATTATGAAAGTACGTGGCGACCTTCTACAACCATCACACAGCAGACAATGCCTCTAATGTGATAGGCAATAAGTACTATGAAAGTACGTGGCGACCTTCTACAACCATCACACAGCAGACAATGCCGCTAATGTGATAGGCAATAAGTACTATGAAAGTAAGTGGCGATCTTCTACATGTACAACCATCACCCAGCAGACAATGCCGCTAATGTGATAGGCAATTAGTAGTATGAAAGTACGTGGCGAGCTTTTACAACCATCACCCAGCAGATAATGCCTCTAATGTGATAGGCAATTAGTAGTATGAAAGTACGTGGCGAGCTTCTACAACCATCACACAGCAGACAATGCCGCTAAAGTGATAGTCAGTTAGTACTATGAAAGTATGTGGCGACATTCTTCAACCATCACAAAGCAGACAATGCCGCTAATGTGATAGGCAATAAGTACTATAAAAGTACGTGACGACCTTCTTCAACCATCACACAGCAGACAATGCGGTTAATGTGATAGACAATAAGTATTATGAAAGTACGTGGCGACCTTCTACAACCATCACAAGCAAACAATGCCGCTAATGTGATAGGCAATAAGTACTATGAAAGTACGTGGAGACCTTCTACAAGAATCACACAGCAGACAATGCCGCTAATGTGATAGGCAATAAGTACTATGGAAGTACGTGGCGACCTTCTACAACCAGACAATGCCACTAATATGATAGACAATAAGTACTGTGAAAGTACGTAGCGACCTTCTACAACAATCACATTGCATACAATGCCACTAATGTGACAGAAAATAAGTGCTATAAAAGTATTTCAAGACCTTCTAAATCCACCACACAACAGACAATGTCACTAATATGATAGACAATAAGTACTATGAAAATGCGTGCCGACCTTCTACAATCATCACACAGCAGACAATGCAGCTGGATGTGATAGACAATTAGTACTATGGAAGTACGTGGCGACCTTCTTCAACCATCACACAGCAGACAAATCCGCTAATGTGATCGGCAATAAGTGCTATGAAAGTACGAGACGACCTTCTTCAACCATCACACAACACACAATGCCGTTAATATGATAGACAATAAGTACTATGAAAGTGCGTGGCGACCTTTTACAACAATCACACAGCAGAAAATGCCTCTAATGTGATAGGAAATTAGTACTATAAAAACATGTGGCGACCTTCTTCATCCATCACACAGCAGACAATGCCTCTAATGTGATAGGCAATTAGTACTATGAAAGTACGTGGCGACTTTCTTCAACCATCACACAGCAGACAATGCCGCTAATGTGATAGACAATAAGAACTATAAAAGTACGCGCGACGACCTTCTTCACCCATCACACAGCAGACAATGCCGTTAATGTGATAGACAATAAGTACTATGAAAATACGTGGCGATCTTTTTCAACCATCACACAGCAGACAATGCCGCTAATGTGATAGGCAATAAGTACTATGAAAGTACGTGGCGACCTACAGCAACCATCACACAGCACACAATACCGCTAATGTGATAGGCAATAAGTACTTTGGAAGTACGTGGCGACCTTCTAAAACAATCACATAGCAGAAAATGCCACTAATGTGATGAACAATAAGTGATATGAAAGTACCTGTCGACTTTCAAAAACCACCATACAACAGACAATGCCGCTAATATGATAGACAATAAGTAATATGAAAGTGCGTGCCGACCTCGAACATTCATCACACAACAGACAATGCAGCTTTATGTGATAGGCATTAAGTATTATGAAAGTACGCGGCGACCTTCTACAACGATCACACAACAGACAATGCCGCTAATGTGATAGGCAATAAGTACCATGAAAGTATGTGGCGACCTTCTACAACGATCACACAGCATACAATAAGTACTATGAAAGTACGTGGCGACCTTCTACAATAATCACACAGCAGACAATAAGTACTATGAAAGTACGTGACGACCTTTTACAACCATCACACAGCAGACAATAAGTACTATGAAAGAATCGTTTGGGCGCACTGAGCGTGTCCAAAATGACATCGCAGTGTCGGTTTTATCTAGTCTTTAGTCTTTTACTTGATCACGATAGACACGTGAACGTATTTCATTTTAGAAAAACAAATAGCTAGCCATTTAAACAGCGTGCAAAAGAATTTCTAGCAGTTGAAATAATTTACTTGAAAATATAACAGTACACTTTTCTTTGATCAATAAAGTCTACATCGCCCATTCTATTTTCAAAGCAATTTTTCGACTGTTCAATATATATTTTTACGGATAAAATTGATCACGAATGATATAGTTACCATTATACACATCATCTTATTTATCATTATATGTAATTAAAACACTTAGACGTATTAATTATTTATAGTGCAGTTGCCCTGGTAAAGAGTCGCATTAATCACAGGAACAAAAGTAGGTTTCTAAAACTGATGATTCTATTTTGAGTATTTTAAGCTGTTGATATTATTTCTTTCTTCTTTGAGGAATAAACAAATTAGAGTAAAAAACTACTATACTCAGCAACAAAAGAAACTTAACTCTTCATCAATCGGTTATTTCCAAAATTCTGTTCAAAACACTACAATGATATTGTAATGATATGGTTGTGTCAACTGATCATTTTTAACAAATTTGTATATATATATATATGTATATGAATGTATGTTACAACTTGACTGATACATATATTTGTACGGTTTGTTAAGGGATGGCCCACCCCGACCCTCACAAACCTATTACGGGGTGATTAAATGGATCACTTTTCAGTGATTGAAATTTAAAAAAAAAAAAAAAAAAAAAAAAAAAAAATGTATTTTTATTGAACATTCTAGTGTAGTTTTGTACCTGTAAATTAACGATAAAGTGGACAAGAGGCATACTCCAAAATAATGTTTTGTAACTGAAACTGAAATTGCATTATTATTGATGCTACTAAGTTGTTTTAGTTCACCTGAGCCGAAGGCTTATGGTGAGCGATTGTTATCATTCTTCGTACGACATACGGACGTTCTCACGAATGGGTATTTAAGTGGCTTCTTTGCGTCAATCGTATACTGGTGTGGCTAAATTTTAGAAAATTTTAGCCACGTAAGAGAAAAAAAGCCACATAAATGCTGTTTTTTAAGTGTCTAGAAACAGCCACGTAATTATTTTTCAACAGCTTTTCAACTGTTCATAAAAATTACTAACCCTAAACCCTAGACACTTAACTACCCATTTGTTTGCCCGTCCGTCCCTACACTCCCTCAATGGGTGCCATTGTGGGGGTTATTCCTCTTTTTTTGTTTTTATTGCATTTTTAACTTGTTTTAGCCATGTTACATGTGCCATTGAATATTCTTAGTCATTCGTTCGTCGGTCCGTGCGTCCGTAAATAAACAATTGTTTAAAAAAAACGAACTTGACCCATACAGAACTCTGGTTGCCATGGCAACCTAAAGGAAAACATTTTAAAAATCTTTTGCTTTAAACCCATTCGTCAGATTTCAAAATAATTTACTACAAATTATCAGTATGTTACCCTCTACCAAAATTGTGCAAATAAACTTGACTGGTTTAAAAACATGGCCGCCAGAAAACATATCACCAGGTTAGCGATAAAAGAACCATTATATCTCTCTTGTTTGATCCTTAAAATAGTAAGGCATCGTTGTGAAACAAAATGATGGTGAGAATTCAATTATTTACTTAATGATGTGTCTGTTTAGGAAATTCAAGTTTGTGTTTCTGCCTGGTGGACTCTGGCACGTGCACAATCATGCAAAACATTTTTTTATAGCCGGATGATTATCACTTATGTTTAAATACATAAGTTTCCATGAGTCAAACACACTGACGTAATATCAACAATTTTATACATACATTTAAGTTATACGTGTAGAAATAAAAAAAGTTACTGAACTTTAAAGTAAAGTAAAGTTTCTTTTTTTTTTGCTGAATATGTATACATCGAATTAATAGTAATCTAATAAACTTGATGATATTAAGTGTTGTGATGAGGAATACAGCAATGCAAGATATTAACTGATACACGTGTATGTCAAGTCGACATTTAAAACTTACGGTTTCGTGAAACCGACATCACTAATGTTGAATAAAACGTGTTTCCTGTATAGAAGTACATAATCAATTGTAGTCGTATGATATCAGGTGAAATACGTTTAACAAAACTACCAATTTTATGTTAGGTGCGACTGCTTTCTTTGAAAGATATACATAAGATAGACAATTAATTGACTGTCAAAAAATTATAATTAAGTTTCATAAAACTAACGACATTAATGACTCTGAGTTAAACGGTTATATTTCTCGATAAGCTGAAAGAGGCGTGTGTCTTACTAATTTATAAAGATGGACCTAAAGACGATCCTAGTAATTACAGACCTATTTCTAAATTGTCAACATTATCAAAGATATTTGAAAGACATATATGTAACCAGTTACATACATATTTTGAACAAATAGGCGTCTTACATACAACTCAATCTGGAATCCGTTAAAATCGCTCTTGCAAAACTGCCCTAGCAAATGGATGAAGGAAGTTGATACCGGGAAACTTGTATGAAGTGTTTTCTTGGATCTGCGTAAGGCATTTGATTTAGTAGACCATGCCATTCTTTTACATAAATTGTACTCTATCATTTTACTGTACGTACATTACAGTCGTTTCGGTCCTATCTAAAAAACAGATGTCAAAGTGTTAAATTAGGCACCATTCATTCTGTTTGTTTACATACATGTATTAAAGCAGGTGTCCCCCAAGGTTCAATTCTAGGTCTTTTACTTTCTTGATTTATGTTAAGGATCTTCCGACGGTTGTTGATGACTCCAGTGTTGACATGTACGCCGACGATTCTACTATTCATGTTAGTGATTGTCATTTGTGGCAAATTGAAAAAAAATTACAAAATGATGTTATAAAAATTGAAAGTTGGTGTAAATATAATATTATGGCTCTAAACCCTAACAAATCTACATGTATGATTATAGGTGCATAATTATAACAAAATTAAACATTCTGGAAAATTATGTATTGCAGTCAACAATTCACAAATCAAACATGTAAGATATCAAAACCTACTTGGTATATTTATTGATGAAACATTAAGTCGGAACACACAAGTCAGTAAAGTATGTGATAAACTTAATTCAAAATTATATCTATTTAGACGTATTTCTTAATACTTAAATCTTGAAATGAAACTTTTATTCTACAATGCGTATATTCAGTCTACATTGGACTATTGCTAGACTATTTGGGGTACAGGTACACTTTCTAATACCAATAATATACTTAAAATACAGAAGAAAGCTACTAGACAAAACTGCAAATGTTTACATATAATTATATATAGTCACGTGCGTATTTATATTGTAAAACACATAAATATAGTTAACAAAAGGTCAATATTTTAAAATTATATGCGATACGTAATTCACATGTATATGTACTGTGATTACGTATATATACGATATGTCAAATGATACAATATAAAATAATAGTATATATGTTCCCTTTATAATCATATTTGTGTGTACGTAAATACAGACGCTTGAAACTATCTATTTTCTATTAGTACGGCATATGTCGATCTTAAACAACTGGTTTTCCATTAAACAATGGTGAAATACGGTCCAAATAGAGCACCTGCATGGAAGTTGTCATTACAATCAGTGATATTCAGTCAAGTTCTTGAAGCAAAAAACAGAGCTCAGAATGCAATTATAGAGTTCAGATGGACAAACAAAGAATTGATATATAGAAGGCACGTTGCGAATATAGAATAAAAAAAAAATATACAATACAAAGTATAACACGGTATATAATTAATTTATATGTTTATCATGAGCAGTCGATTCTTGATTTGATGACAACGAGCTTTATTTTCCATATATGTTAATGTTCAAACTACCATCTGAAGAACGAAACTCTTGGATGTTCAGTATACAGTCAAAAATATATGATTCATTGATTCGGCCCATCACAAATAAAACATAGGCACCAACCCTCGTCACAGCTACATGCAACACCGGCTTAATTTGTATTCACTTAATACTCTCAATAGTTCTAAATAACAACTCATAATCAAGGTACGGGGGGTATTCTAAGGGTCGTTACACTGCGACTGGGACTGTGTTGTAAAATTCAATTAACATCTGATAAAAGGCTCCTAGCATCGGTGTTTATTTGCGACGAACACTTAATGTTCTCCTTGGTATAATAGCAACACTGAAATGTCTATTAAACACATGTGCTTTTTTATCAAGGACTTTAATTGTGAAATGTTATTTGTAGTGAAAAGTGACACACTTGCAGTCAAACTCCTACCATCTCCATAGAATGTATTGCATAGGCGACATCTGTACTGGAATGTTATAGTTAATTAAAAACTGTCTATACTGTTGCACATGGAACCAGAGAGATAGTCTAAATAATAAAGAAAAAATAATCAATGCTTATTTCTAGATAACCATGCACGTGCACGAAGAAATGCTTTTCTAAATATAATAGTCCAAGAACATAAAGCATTAGAAATATAGTTCTACATTCGTATTTTAAGAAGTTTGATCTTTTTATATTGCTTTTTGTTTGTTTCATTTTTGGCAAATACAATATTGTATTAATTGCTGCTATGTTACTTTACTCTCGGTACATAGAAATACGCAACAATTGTGACTTTAGGTAACCGTCTGTCCCAATGGATATACTTTGACTGAAAAGTAATGCATTAGATTTACTTTACTTCCTCATTTAGAACACGTTTTGCATTAGGATTGCTTCCACGTGGTAACTGACATTCTACATTAAAAATATTTTGACAGTCGGTGAATCGGTTCGGTATAAAACACACACTTATTTGATTACAACTACAAATTATAATGCCACGTGCTAATCCTGATGTTCGCAATCAGGCTATTGGGATGCTCGTTGCACGATTTACTTAAATAGAGACAACTCGCCAACCACAATGTCATGTGCCGTATATAGCTAAATGTACGTAGGCAACAAATATGTTTCCAGAGTAAATTACAGACAATAGAAATAGTTTTTAAATTAATTTATTGACTTATTAAAAAGGAAAAGATTCTGATTTTAACCATGGCGTCGTTCAATTCAGGCTCAGAAATACCACATGTGTTTTCAAATGTACTTCAAAATATGTTCTTATTTGCGAATATCTTTGTTTAAACAGTCATGTACAATTTCAGCTGCACATGAATACAAGCATGCTCATATGTAAAAGCATGATTACCATTTTCACATTTGTGTGAATCGTTGAGATATCCCGTGTGATATTGATTTAGATCTTACTGTTAACTACTTTCGTAGTCGACCTGGTGAAAAAAAAATTCTAAAATTTATTACATTAAATATCAGGAAAGTCCCACAGGGTATTGTGTCCTCTAAAATATTTTCTAAATGATTTTGTTTGCTATTTGGTAGTTTGTTCGTATTTCTCATTAAAATGTAAACGTATACCATATTACAATTTCTACTACATAATGCATGCCAGGAAATATCGCTAGAAATGTCTGAAAATAATAATTAATCTTTGAAATAGATACACGGCATATCATTATTGTTCAAAAATAAGATACGAATGATTCAAAATGTGAAATATATCAGAAAGAAAAGTCAAATTGTATTAAATGTATACAAACTACTAATAGGCAGGGCCGGTCTCAACATTGTCTACAATGATTGTACATAACTGTCTTAAAACAAGTTTTTTGAATTGAGCATTATAGGGGAAAAACAATGGCGAATTACAGCCATAGAAGTCTGTGTCTTAAAGATTCAATACAAATTAGTACAGACCGAGGCTCTTTTATTCTGATAACAAACTTGTAAGCACACACAGCGATTCAACAATCAACCTTTTAACTTTAAGTAACTCGAAAAATGAGGAAAAGATGATCGAATGTCAACAATATAGTTATAGAGCTTTATGATAAAATGTAAATAATAGAGAAAAACATAGTTTTAGCGCTATATGATCGAATGTCAGTAATAGAGAAACACATAGTTACAGTGTTATATGCTCCAATGTCAGTAATAGAAAAACACATAGTTACAGTGTTATATGCTCGAATGTCAGTAATAGAGAAACACATACGTTGTAGTTATAGTGTTACATGCTCGAATGTCAGTAATAAAGAAACACATAGTTTTAGTGCTGTATGATCGAATGTCAGTAATAGTGAAACACATAGTTACAGTGTTATATGATCCAATGTCAGTCATAGAGAGACACATACGTTGTAGTTATAGTATTACATGCTCGAATGTCATTAATAGAGAAACACATAGTTTTAGTGCTGTATGATCGAATGTCAGTAATAGAGAAACACATAGTTGTAGTGTTATATGCTCTAATGTCAGTAATAGTAAAACACATAGTTATAGTGTTATATGCTCCAATATCAATAATAGATAAACACATAGTTGTAGTGTTATATGCTCCAATATCAATAATAGAGAAACACATAATTACTGTACTTTATGATCGAATGTAAATGATAGTGAAACACATAGATGTAGTGTTAAATGATCGAAAGTCAATAATAGTGTAACACATAAGTACAGTGTTATATAATAATAATAGAGAAACAAATAATTACAGTGTTACATGACCGAATGTTATCAATAAAGAAACATATATTAACAATGTTTTATGATCGAATGTCAATAATGGAAAAACACATAATTACAGTGTTATAAGATCGAATATCAATAACAGACAAATACATAATTACAGTGTTATATGATAGAATGTCAATAATTGAGAAACACATAATAACAGTGCCATTTAATGGAATGGCAATAATAGAGAAACGAATAATTACTGTAATATATGCTCGAATGTTGATAATAGAGAAACACATAATTACTGTTTTATATGATCGAATGACAATAGTAGAGAAACAAATAATTACAGTGTTATATGATAGAATGTCAATAATTGAGAAACACATAATAACAGTGCCATATAATGGAATGGCAATAATAGAGAAACGAATAATTACTGTAATATATGCTCGAATGTTGATAACAGAGAAACACATAATTACTGTTTTATATGATCGAATGACAATAATAGAGAAACAAATAATTACAGTGTTATATGATAGAATGTCAATAATTGAGAAACACATAATAACAGTGCCATATAATGGAATGGCAATAATAGAGAAACGAATAATTACTGTAATATATGCTCGAATGTTGATAATAGAGAAACACATAATTAAAGTACTATATTATCTAATGCAAATAATAGTGAAGCACACAGTTGTAGTGTTAAATGTGTTATATGATCGAATGTCAATAATAGAGAAACACATAATTACTGTTTTATATGATCGAATGACAATAATAGAGAAACAAATAATTACAGTGTTATATGATCAAATGTCAACAATAGAGAAACATATAATAACTGTGTGATATAATCTAATATCAAAAAAAGTGAAACACATTATAACTGTTATATGATCGAATATCAATAATAGAGAAAAACATAATTACAGTGCTATATGATCGAACGTCAATAATAGAGAAATACATAATTACAGTGGTATATGATCGAAGGTAAATAACAGAGAAACACATTATTACAGTGCTATATGATCGAATGTAAATATCAAAGGAACACATAATTACCGTGTTATATGATCGAATATCAGTAATAGAGAAACACATAATTACTGTACTATATGACAGGACGTCAATAAATATACTGTACTATATGATAAAATGTTAAAAATAGAGAAACACATAGTTATAGTGTTATATGATCGAATATCAATAACAGAAAAACACATAATTACTGTGTTATATGATTGAATGTCAATAATAGAGAAACACACAATTACAGTGCTATATGATCGAATGTAAGTATTAAAGAAACACATAATTACTGTGTTATATGATCGAATGTCAATAATAGAGAAACACATAATTACAGTGTTTCATAATCGAATGCAATAATACAGAAACACATAATTACTGTGTTATATGACCGAATTTCAATAATAGTGACACACTATATTTACAATGTTATTTGATCGAATATTAATACTAGACAAACACATAACTACAGTGTTATAGGATATAATGTCAAATATAGAGAAACATATAATAACTGTGTTATATGATCTTAAATCAAAAATAGTGAAACACATTATTACAGTGTTATATGATCGAATGTAAATAATAGAGAAACTCATAATTACTGTGCTATATGATCGAAGGTAAATAATAGAGAAACACATAATTACAATGTTATATGATCGAATGTCAATTATAGAGACACACATTATTACTGAGTTATATGATCAAATTTCAGTAAGAGAAACACATAATTACTGTGTTATATGATCGAATGTTAGTAACAGAGAAACACATAATTACTGTACTAAATGATCGGATGTCAATAATTATAGAGAAACACATAATAACAGTACTATATGATAAAATGTTAAAAATAGTGAAACACATAATTATAGTGTTATATGATCGAATATCAATAACAGAGAAACACATAATTGCTGTGTTATATGATTGAATGTCAATTATAGAGAAATACATAATTACAGTGCTATATGATCGAATGTAAATATTAAAGAAACACATAATTACTGTGTTATATGATCGAATGTCAATAATAGAAAACACAAAATTACTGTGTTTCATAATCGAATGCAACAATAGAGAAACACATAATTACTGTGTTATGTGATCGAATTTCAATAATAGTGAAACACATTACTACAGTGCTATTTGGTCGAATATTAATAATAGATAAAACACATAATTACAGTGTTATAGGATAGAATGTCAATAATGGAGAAACACATAATTACAAGTGCCATATAATTGAATGGCAATAATTGAGAAACACATAATTACAGTGCTATATGATCAAATGTCAATAATAGAGAAACACATAATTACTGTGCTATATGCTCGAATGTGAATAATAAAGAAACACATAATTAAAGTATTATATGATCGAATGTAAATAATAGTGAAACACACAGTTGTAGTGTTAAATGTGTTATTTGATCGAATGACAATAATAGAGAAACACATAATTACTGTGCTATATGATCAAAGGTCAATTATAGAGAAACACATTATTAAAGTGTTATACGATCGAATGTCAGTAGTAGAGAAAAATATAATTACTGTACTATATGATCGAATGTCAATAATAATAGAGAAACACATAATTACAGAACTATATAATGAAATGTTAAAATTAGAAAAACACATGATTTAAAGTGTTATATGATCGAATATAAATAACAGAGAAACACATAATTACTGTGTTATATGATCGAATGTTAATAATAGGGAAACACATAATTACAGTGCTATATGATGAAATGTCAATATTAGAGAAACACATAAGTACTGTTATATGATCGAATGTCAATAATAGAGAAACACATAATTAATGTGTTACATGATCAATAATAAAGAAACATATAATTATTGTGTTTTAAGATCGAATGTCAATAATAGAGAAACACATAATTACAGTACTATATGATCGAATGTCAATAACATAGAAACACATAATTACTATGTTATATGATCGAATGTCAATCACAGTGAAACACATAATAACTGTGTTATAAGATCGAATGTCAACAATAGAGAAACACATAATTACTGTGTTATACACATGTATGATCGAATGTCAGTAATAAAAAACTCATAATTACACAACTATATTATCGAATGTCAATAATAGAGAAAAACATAATTACAGTACTGTAATGATCGAATGTCAGTAATAGAGAAACACATAATTACAATGTTATATGATCGAATGTCAATAATAGAGAAACACATAATTACCGTGCTATATATTCGAATATCAATAACAGAGAATTTCATAATTACAGAGTTATATGATCGAATGTAAGTAATAGAGAAACACATAGTTGTAGTGTTATATTATCCATAATACAGAAACAGATAATCATAATGTTATATGTTCAATAATAGAGAAACACATAAGAACTGTGTTATATGATCGGATATCAATAATAGTGAAACACATAATTACAGTGTAATATGATCAAATGTCAATTATAGAGAAACACATAAAGACTGTGCTATATGATCGAAGTTCAATAATAGAGAAACACATAATTACAGTGCTATATGATCGAATGTCAATAATAGAGAAACACATAATTACCGTGCTATATATTCGAATATCAATAACAGAGAATTTCATAATTACAAAGTTATATGATCGAATGTAAGTAATAGAGAAACACATAGTTGTAGTGTTATATTATCCATAATACAGAAACACATAATCATAATGTTATATGTTCAATAATAGAGAAACACATAAGAACTGTGTTATATGATCGAATATCAATAATAGTGAAACACATAATTACAGTGTAATATGATCAAATGTCAATAATAGAGAAACACATAAAGACTGTGCTATATGATCGAAGTTCAATAATAGAGAAACACATAATTACAGTGCTATATGATCGAATGTCAATAATAGAGAAACACATAATTACAGTGCTATATGATCGAATGCCAATAATAGTGAAACACATAATTACAGTGTAATATGATCAAATGTCAATAATAGAGAAACACATAAAGACTGTGCTATATGATCGAAGTTCAATAATAGAGAAACACATAATTACAGTGCTATATGATCGAATGTCAATAATAGAGAAACACATAATTACAGTGCTATATGATCGAATGTCAATAATAGAGAAACACATAATGACTGTGCTATATGATCGAATGTCAATAATAGAGAAACACATAATGACTGTGCTATATGATCGAAGGTCAATAATAGAGAAACACATTATTAAAGTGTTATATGATCGAATGACAGTAATAGAGAAAAAAATAATTACTGTACTATAGATCGAATGTCAATAATTATAGAGAAACGCATAATTACAGTTCTGTATAATGAAATGTTAACATTAGAAAACACATAATTACAGTGTTATATTATCGAATATAAATAACAGAGAAACACATAATTACTCTGTTATATGATCGGATATCAATAATAGAGAAAACAATAATTACAGTACTAAATGATAAAATGTTAAGAATAGACAAACACATAATTATAGTGTTATATGATCGAATATCAATAACAGAGAATTTCATAATTACAGAGTTATATGATCGAATGTAAGTAATAGAGAAACACATAGTTGTAGTGTTATATTATCCATAATACAGAAACAGATAATCATAATGTTATATGTTCAATAATAGAGAAACACATAAGAACTGTGTTATATGATCGGATATCAATAATAGTGAAACACATAATTACAGTGTAATATGATCAAATGTCAATAATAGAGAAACACATAAAGACTGTGCTATATGATCGAAGTTCAATAATAGAGAAACACATAATTACAGTGCTATATGATCGAATGTCAATAATAGAGAAACACATAATTACCGTGCTATATATTCGAATATCAATAACAGAGAATTTCATAATTACAGAGTTATATGATCGAATGTAAGTAATAGAGAAACACATAGTTGTAGTGTTATATTATCCATAATACAGAAACACATAATCATAATGTTATATGTTCAATAATAGAGAAACACATAAAAACTGTGTTATATGATCGGATATCAATAATAGTGAAACACATAATTACAGTGTAATATGATCAAATGTCAATAATAGAGAAACACATAAAGACTGTGCTATATGATCGAAGTTCAATAATAGAGAAACACATAATTACAGTGCTATATGATCGAATGTCAATAATAGAGAAACACATAATTACAGTGCTATATGATCGAATGTCAATAATAGTGAAACACATAATTACAGTGTAATATGATCAAATGTCAATAATAGAGAAACACATAAAGACTGTGCTATATGATCGAAGTTCAATAATAGAGAAACACATAATTACAGTGCTATATGATCGAATGTCAATAATAGAGAAACACATACTTACAGTGCTATATGATCGAATGTCAATAATAGAGAAACACATAATGACTGTGCTATATGATCGAATGTCAATAATAGAGAAACACATAATGACTGTGCTATATGATCGAAGGTCAATAATAGAGAAACACATTATTAAAGTGTTATATGATCGAATGACAGTAATAGAGAAAAAAATAATTACTGTACTATAGATCGAATGTCAATAATTATAGAGAAACGCATAATTACAGTTCTGTATAATGAAATGTTAACATTAGAAAACACATAATTACAGTGTTATATTATCGAATATAAATAACAGAGAAACACATAATTACTCTGTTATATGATCGGATATCAATAATAGAGAAAACAATAATTACAGTACTAAATGATAAAATGTTAAGAATAGACAAACACATAATTATAGTGTTATATGATCGAATATCAATAACAAAGATAACACATAATTACTGTGTTATATGATCGAATTTCAATAATGGAGAAACACATAATTACAGAGCAATATGATCGTATGTCAATATTAGAAACACAAAATTACTGTGTTATATGATCGACAGTAAATAATAGAGAATCACATAATTACAGTGTTACATGATCGAATGTTGTGTTATATGATCGAATGTCAATTATAAAGAAACACGTAATTACAGTACTACATGATCTAATGTCAATAATAGAGAAGCACATAATAATTGTTTTATATGATCGAATGCCAATAATAGAGAAACACATAATTACTGTTTAAATGATCGAATGTCATTAATAGAGGAACCCAAAATTACAGTGCAGTATGATCGAATGTCAGTAATAGAGAAACACAAAATTATAGTGCTATATGATCAAATATTATTAATAGAAAAACACATAATTACTGTGTTATATGATCGAATGTCAATAATAGAGAAACAAATAATGACAGTGTAATATGATTCAGTGCTTCATAATCGAATATCAATAGTAGAGAAAAAAATAGTTGTAGTGTTATATAATCAATAATAGAGAAACACCTAATCATAGTGTTATATGATCAATAATAGATAATCACATAATTACTGTGTTATATAATCGAATATCAATAACAGAGAAACACATAATTACTGTGTAATATGATCGAATGTCAATAATAGAGAAACAAATACTGACAGTGTAATATGATTAAATGTCAGAAATAGAGAAACACAGTGCTATTTAATCGAATGTCGATAATAGAGATTCACTTAATTACAGTGCTATATGATAGAATGTCAATAATAGAGAACCAAACAATTACCGTGCTATATGATCGAATGTCAATAATAGAGAAACACATAATTACAGTGTTATATGATCGAATGTCTTTAAAAGTGAAACGCAAAATCACAGCGCATTATGATTGAATGTCAGTAATAGAAAAACATATAATTACAGTGCTATACGATCGAATGTCACTAATGGAGAAACACATAATTAAAGTGTTATATGATCTAATGTCAATTATAGAGAAACACATAATTACAGTGTTATGTGATCGAATTTCAATAATAGAGAAACAAATACTGACAGTGTAATATGATTAAATGTCAGAAATAGAGAAACACAGTGCTATTTAATCGAATGTCGATAACAGAGATTCACTTAATTACAGTGCTATATGATAGAATGTCAATAATATAGAACCAAATAATTACCGTGCTATATGATCGAATGTCAATAATAGAGAAACACATAATTACAGTGTTATATGATCGAATGTCTTTAAAAGTGAAACGCAAAATCACAGCGCATTATGATTGAATGTCAGTAATAGAAAAACATATAATTACAGTGCTATACGATCGAATGTCAATAATGGAGAAACACATAATTAAAGTGTTATATGATCTAATGTCAATTATAGAGAAACACATAATTACAGTGTTATGTGATCGAATTTGAATAATAGACAAACACATTATTACTATACTATATGATATCAAAAATAGTGAAACACATAATTACAGTGTAATATGATCTAATATCAATTATAGAGAAACACATAATTGCAGTGTTATGTGATCGAATGTCAACAATAGACAAACACATTATTACTTTACTATATGATCGAATGTCAATAATTATAAAGAAACGCATAATTAAAGTACTATATGATAAAATGTTAAAAATATAGAAAAACATAATTATAATTATATGATTGAATGTCAATATCAGAGAAACACATAATTGCTGTGTTATATGATCGAATGCCAATCATAGAGAAACACATAATTACAGTGCTCTATAATTGAATGTCAATAATAGATAAACACATAATTACTGTGTTACATGATTGAATGCCAATAACAAAGAATCATAAAATAACGTTGTTATACGATCGAATGTCAATAATAGAGAAACACATAATTACAGTGTTATACGATTGAATATCAGTAATAGAGAAACACATAATGACAGAGCTATATGATCGAATGTCAGTTATAGAGAAACACATAATGACAGAGCTTTATGATCGAATGTCAATAATAAAGAAACACATAATTACAGTGCTTACTTAATCGAATACCAATAATAGAGAAACACATAATTACAGTGCTACATAATCGAATATCAACCACAGAGAAACACATAATAACAGTGTTATATGATCGAATGTCAGTAATAAAGAAATGCTTAGTTGTAGTATTATATAATCAATTATAGAGCAACACATCATCATAGTGTTATTGTATCAATAATAGAGAAACACATAATAACTGTGTTATATAATCGAATATCAATAATAGAGAAATACATAATTACTGTGTTATATGATCAGATATCAATAACAGAGAAAAAAATAATTACAGTGCTATATGATCGAATTTCAATAATAGAGAAACACATAATAACAGTTTTATATAATCGAATGTCAATATTAGGGAATTACATAATTACTGTGTTATATGATCGAATGTCAATCATAGAGAAACACATAATTACAGTGCTCTATAATCGAATGTCAATAATAGAGAAACACATAATTACTGTGTAACATGATCGAATGTCAAAAATAAAGAATCATAAAATTACGTTGTTATACACATACGATCGAATGTCAATAATAGAGAAACACATAATTACAGTACTATATGATTGAATGTCAATAATAGAGAAAGACATAATAACTATGTTATATGATCGAATGTCAGTAACAGAGAAACACATAATAACAGTACTGTATGATCAAATGTCAGTCATAGAGAAACACATAATTACAGAGCTATATGTTCGAATTTCAACAATAAAGAAACACATAATAACATTGCTACACAATCGAATACCAATAATAGAGAAACATATAATTACAGTGTTACATAATTGAATATCAATCACAGAGAAACACATAGTTACAGTGTTATATGATCGAATGTGAGTAATAGAGAAATGCATAGTGGTAGTGTTATAAAATCAATGATAGAGATACTCTAACATAGTTATATATGTTAAATAATAGAGAAACACATAATAACTGTGTTTATATAATCGAATATCAATAACAGTGAAATACATAACAACTGTGTTATATAATCGAATATCAATAACAGAGAAATACATAAATACTGTGTTATATAATCGAATATCAATAACAGTGAAACACATAAGAACTGTGTTATATAATCGAATATCAATACATGTGAAACACATAATTACTTTGTTATATGATCGAATGTCTGTACTAGAGAAAAACATAAATACTGTGTTTTGTGATCGAATGGCAATAATAGATAAACACATAATTACAGTGCTATATTATTGAATGTCATTTATAGTGAAACGCATAATTACAGTGCTATATGATCGAATGTCAGTAATAGAGAAACACATAATTACTGTGCTATATTATCTAATGTCAGTAACAGAGGAACACATAATTGCAGTGCTATAGGATCGAATGTCAATCATAAACAATCACATAATTACAGTACTATATGATCGAATGTCAATAATAGAGAGATACACAATTACAGTGCTATATGATTTAATGTTAATAATAGAAAAACATATAATTACAGCGCTATATGATCGAATGTCAGTAACAGAGAAACAAATAATTACAGAGCTATAAAATCGAATATCAATAATAGAGAATCACATAGATGTAGTGTTATATAATCAATATTAGAGAAACACATAATTATATTGTTATATGATCAATAATAGAGAAACACATAATTACTGTGTTATATAATCGAATATCAATAACAGAGAACCACTTAATTACTGTGTTATATAACCGAATATCAGTAATAGATAAACACTAAATACCTGTGTTATATGATCGAATGTCAATAATAGAGAAACTCATAATTACAGTGTTATATGATCGAATGTTAGTAATAGAGAAACACATAATTACAATGTTATATGATCGAATGTCAGTAATAGAGAAACACGTAATTACTGTACTATATAATCGAATGTCAGTTGCAGAGGAACACATAACTACAGTGTTATATGATCGAATGTCTGTAATAGAGAAATGCATAGTTTTAGTGTTATACAATCAATAATAGAGAAACACATCATCATAGTGTTATATTATAAATAATAGAGAAACACATAAGAACTGTGTTATATGATCGGATATCAATAATAGAGAAACACATAATTACTGTGTTATATGATCGAATGTCTGTTATAGACAAATACATAAATACTGTGTTTTGTGATCGAATGGCAATAATAGATAAACACATAATTACTAGTGCTATATGATCGAATGTCAGTAATAGAGAAACACATAATTACTGTGCTATATGATCGACTGTCAGTAATAGAGAAACACATAACTACTGTGTTATATGATCGAATGTCAGTTAAAACGGAAACACATAATTGCAGTGCTATAGGATTGAATGTCAATCATAGACAATCACATTATTACAGTGCTATATGATCGAATGTCCATCATAGAAAACAATACACAATTACAGTGCTATATGATATAATGTCAATAATTGAAAAACACATAATTACAGTGTTATATGATCGAATGTCAATAATAGTGTAATACGTAATTACAAAGCTATATAATCGAATATCAATAATAGAGAATCACATAATTACAAAGCTATATAATCGAATATCAATAATAGAGAATCACATAGTTGGAGTGTTATATAATCAATAATAGAGAAACACATCATTATAGTGTTATATAATCGCATATCAATAACAGAGAAACACTTATCAATGTGTTATATAATCGAATATCAATAATAGATAAACACATAATAACTGTGTTATATGATCGAATGTCAATAATAAAGTAACACATAATTACAGTGTTATATGATCGACTGTCAGTAACAGGGCAACACGTAATAAAAGTGTTATATAATCGAATGTCAATAACAGGAAACACTTATATGTAATTACAGTGCTATATGATCGAATGTCAATAATAGAGAAACACATAATTACAGTGCTTTATAATCGAATGTCAATAATAGAGAAACACATAAGTACAGTGCTATACGATCGCATGTCAATAATAGAGAAACACATAATTATTGTGCTATATGATCGAATGTCAGTAATAGAGAAACACATACTTACTGTGTTATATTATCGAATGTCTGTAATAGAGAAACACATAATTACAATGTTATATGATCGAATGTCAGTAACAGAGATACACATAATTACTGTGTTATATAATCGAATGTCTGTATTAGAGAAACACATAATTACAATGCTATATGATCGAATGTCAGTAATAGAGGAACATATAATTACAATGTTATATGATCGAATGTTAGTAATAGAGAAACATATAATTACAATGTTATATGATTGAATGTCAGTAATACAAAATCACATAATTACTGTACTATATAATCGAATGTCAGTAATAGAGGAACACATAACTGCAGTGTTATATTGTCGAATGGCTGTAATAGAGAAATATATAATAACTGTGCTATAAGATCTAATATCTATAACAGAGAAACACATAGCACATGGTGGGAAGAAAAAATTGTTGCCCCGCTTAAAATTGAAAATTAAGAAACATTAGTTAGTAATAACAACTAAAGTACAAGTTTAGTTTAATATTGCGAATAACTTTGCTCAGTGTGTGAAAGTTTATCATAAGATTGTAGAGGTTCTATTTACATGTACATTGTGTTATGGCTTTTCGCGTGGTCAGCGTGTTCCTATCACGAGGGTACATGCGTTCAGTTTTCACAAGTCTTTAGCTGTTGGAACAGTTATGATACAAATTTTGTGTTTATATTTATTTTGTATTGTTACCTACAACGTTTCTTTATTGTTGATGTTTAAATTTTAAGTGCCGTCCAGTACGAATTTAAAATGTCATGTAAATAAGCCATTGCATGGGTGTTGCAGTGATAGTCGTCCCTGACATGGGCGATGTTGTGGAGGTACAGTTTCTGGAGACGTCTCAATGAATATGCTAGACGCTGAGACCACAGAGCCGCGGGTTAGAATCTCAAAAATGACGGTTGTCTAAGTTTGCATTTAACCCACTTTTAATCGTTTAGATAAATAAAATGGTTATTTAGTGACATGATATTGAAATAAACAATGTAAGTTGAACACCATATTCGGTTAATGTGACATGTCATTGATTTAATAATACAACTCTTTTATTTAATGTGTTTTTGAATTTACTGTTGTGTGTTGCCTTTTGAACAACAGGTCTTTGCAAGCAAGAAGTTACCAAGTATAAGAGGGTTTAGTAAGAAGAGTAAAGGGTATGTTACTAAATTTAATTTTATCCCCTTTTGTGGGAACGGTAACTGGATTATACATTCTATTTTTTTTCAATTTATAGAATCAATTTCACTTTTTTTCAATGTATTAAGTATTTTATGTTTGCAGAGTGCATCTAAGATATGAATAATTTATCAAATAAAAAAATGAACAAAAATTAGAGATTTTGTTTAACGCACTCTAATAAAGGGGATGAACGTTACAAAAAGAGGACGGACGTTACATAATTTCTTACCATTGGTATTGACCCACTAAATAACTGAAAATGTTAAAATTAAGTAATTGTCCAAAATACTATGCAATATAACATATATCCTATCTTAAACCCTGGGGACATAAAACCTGTGGTGAATTATGCAAATTGGGGTACAATATGCATGTTTTTTTCTCATTACCACATGGTGTGACTGTAGTGTTGGTGAATTATGAAAGCTCAGCAGAATGCCAGTAACTGGACAGTAGCATATAATTCGTGCAATATGCCTGTAGGCAAATATATTCCATATGACACTATCCATCAAAGGTTAAAAACCCTATTTTTAAGAAAAGATAAAATTGTGGTTAGATTTCTTTTACTGGATAAGATGCGTAAAAAAATAAAAAAAGGTACATTTTTGAAAATGATGCTTATATATTAATTCCAGAGACAAAGACTATGTCTCTGATTAATTCAGATATCTCAGATGAAAACATTTACTCTTTTTTAAGACTTAAACATGAAAAACAAGCATATTTCGTCTGTTTGGAAATATGGAATGCCGTACAATTTTTTCTAAACTGTCGACATATGAGATGGAGGATAGCTGGGTTTTCTTCATCAAGTGTATGTGGGTATCCATGGCTTAAGTTTGCCCTTTTAATCCTTATAACTCCGTTTGATCCTAGACTGCCACTGTTGGGCTCTTTTGAAAAAGTGTAAAATGTAGAACGTGCTGGAACTTTACTTCTCTTGTGGTTACACAAGGACACACAACACTAGTCATCCTACGGCATTTTAATTGAACTGAAATAACATTCATATAAAAATAAACTTAAGTCACTTATAAATAGTTGATGAGTAAATAAATAAAATAAAAAAAAAATTATGAAACATGTACAGTATAATGTCACGGGAACGTTCGTTTCTGTGTAGAAACTAGGTTACTACATCTGGTACAAAACAGCCTCAGAGACGGAGTTTTAAACTTCTAACTCGTCTTTATATATCTATAATAAATTATGTTCTTGAAACAAATTAATTAATTTCTTCTGCAAGAATAACTTTTCTTAATAATTGACACTCATATACCACACACACACCATTATACATTATGCTAACACCACCTTCTTACAACAGTAGTAAAAGTCACAATAAAAAGGTAATCATGGTCAACAACTGCATCATTTCTTTAGTTCATCATTGATACTAGCATACTCTATAAAATTAAACTTTGTTAAACTGCTTTAATATATATTTGTTAATGTATGAAAATTCAATTTACTTACGTGAAATCTACATTGTTTCAGCAGCGACCGCGGTGAAACGAATTCTCCTGAGCTCATAGTCTCGCGCGAAATCTCGCTCTCGCACGCGACTAGAATTCGGGATTTCGAAGAGGTCAATATATAAAATAAATATTGTGTTGTGTTTGTATCAGTTGCTATTGTGCCTCCCGTTTGTGGGAATGTTAACCTGTTTAAAGTAACACAGACATATAAAGCATATATAGAATATAAAAAAAAATAAAATAAACTAAATCCAATAAATAAATAAATAAACAATTAAAAATAAAAAAAATTAAATAAAAAAATGCTTAATACTCCTTTTGTGGGAAAGGTGTATTCCCTTTTGTGGGAAAGGTGCATCCCTTTTGTGGGAAAGGTGTCTTCCCTTTTGTGGGAAAGGTGCATCCCTTTTGTGGGAGAGGTGTATTCCCTTTTGTGGGAGAGGTGTATTCCCTTTTGTGGGAAAGGTGCATCCCTTTTGTGGGAAAGGTGTATCCCTTTTGTGGGAAAGGTGCATCCCTTTTGTGGGAAAGGTGTCTTCCCTTTTGTGGGAAAGGTGCATCCCTTTTGTGGGAAAGGTGTATTCCCTTTTGTGGGAGAGGTGTATTCCCTTTTGTGGGAAAGGTGCATCCCTTTTGTGGGAAAGGTGTATCCCTTTTGTGGGAAAGGTGCATCCCTTTTGTGGGAAAGGTGTATTCCCTTTTGTGGGAAAGGTGCATCCCTTTTGTGGGAGAGGTGTATTCCCTTTTGTGGGAAAGGTGCATCCCTTTCGTGGGAGAGGTGTATTCCCTTTTGTGGGAAAGGTGCATCCCTTTCGTGGGAAAGGTGTATTCCCTTTTGTGGGAAAGGTGCATCTCTTTTGTGGGAAAGGTGCATCCCTTTTGTGGGAAAGGTGCATCCCTTTTGTGGGAGAGGTGTATTCCCTTTTGTGGGAAAGGTGCATCCCTTTTGTGGGAGAGGTGTATTCCCTTTTATGGGAAAGGTGCATCCCTTTCGTGGGAGAGGTGTATTCCCTTTTGTGGGAAAGGTGCATCCCTTTCG
This sequence comes from Panopea generosa, assembly GCA_029582155.1. Classification (NCBI taxonomy): domain Eukaryota; kingdom Metazoa; phylum Mollusca; class Bivalvia; order Adapedonta; family Hiatellidae; genus Panopea; species Panopea generosa. Next base: position 22,740,111 of record CM055896.1, on the reverse strand, counting down.
TGGGAAAGGTGTATTCCCTTTTGTGGGAAAGGTGCATCCCATTTGTGGGAAAGGTGCATCCCTTTTGTGGGAAAGGTGCATCCCTTTTGTGGGAAAGGTGCATCCCTTTTGTGGGAAAGGTTACCTGTTTTAAGTAAAATATAAAATAATGTGTAAAGGTTACTCTTATGTATCCGTTTTGCGAGAATGGTAACCTGTTTAAAGAAACAAGCAAAAAAATAAAGAAGAAAAAATAAATAAAAAATAAATAAATAAAATCAATGAAAGAAAAAATGTATATATAGGCATAGTGGCACCATTGCAAAACAGGAAGTGCTTCCGTGGGGTAGTCGCATGATGGCTGCCATAAATAATCCTAGTTTCTTTTTCTCTTAAAAGAGGGGGGGTTTGGTTGGAAACAGTATGATGAAAATTTTGTTTAAAGAAGGAGAGAGACCCTGCGGCTCCTTGGGGTACAGTTAACCAGGAGTTTTGGTTGCTGCATATGTATCAGACTGCTACACCAAGATATTTTGCCTCGTATTCATAGCCTTTAAAGAAACGTTGTTTTGATTACAATTATTCAGCAGTTTGCACAAAAAAGTTTTGCAATTATGCTCATGTTTGTAGGCAATGTTCAGGTCCACATCTTATGATCAGATGTAAACGTATTGGCAATAAAAGTTCGTCCTATTTTAGGTTGCAGTTCAGACCTCAATTTAGAGGACCTCAGCAAGCTCCTAGCTTCCGACCAGTTTTGTCTGCCGCTGCACAGTCTGCTAGCAAGGGTGAAATTCCCAGAGGATCATTTACATATACAGGGCCTCGCGCAAACACCAATAAACGTTAAATTTCTTCAGTTCTATTTGAATGATTACCCTGATCAATGTGTTGCTTCATTATTAAGTGATTGGTTTTCAAATGGGTTTCAATTACAGTATGGGGGTCCAAGGGTAGCGATTAATTGCAAAAATATCAGATCAGTTCGGGAAAATCCAGCAGCTGCTCCTGAGAGAGTTTTAAAAGAAATTAGTTTGGGTAGAATTGTCCTTTTCAAAAGTGACCTATCAAAACTCTTAGGTTTTCACTGATTGGTATTGAGCCCAAAAAAGACAATTCATATCGATTGATTCAACATTTATCTTCTCCGTCCGGCCAAAGCATCAATGACTTCATTGATAAAATATAATGCTCTGTTCAGTATTCTTCATTTGATTCGGTATTAGATATAATATATTCCCTTAAAAAAGGGGTATTACTGGCAAAGATGGATATAAAATCAGCATTTAGCGTGTTGCCAATTCACCCATCCGATTTTGACTGTTGGGTTTCAATTGTTAAATCTCATATTTGTAGACAAGACATTGTCTATGGGCTGCTCTATATCTTGTACTTTGTTTGAAAAAAGTGCCTGTTTTTTTTTAGAGTGGTTGATTAAATACAAGTCGAGAAAGGAGTCTATAGTGCATTTTCTTGATGGTTTTCTCTTTGGGGGAAGACAGGAATCAAATGAATGCCTATACATTATGAATAAGTTTGCTGAGACGTGTCAGAAGTTGGGGGTTCAGTAAGCTCATGATAAAACTGTTGGTCCTTCCACTGTTTTGGTGTATTTAAGTCTAGAGATAGACTCTGACGATATGTTGGTCAGAATTCCTTATGACAAAATATGTCAGTTAAAATCGCTCCTATTGCTATACATGAATAAGAAAAAGTTACCTTGAGAGAACTCCAGTCTCTAGTAGGGTTATTAAAGTTTTGTTCTCGTGCGATTCCGGCAGCAAAAGCATTCAAATGGCGTTTTTATGATGCCATGTCCGGTCTAAAGCATCAGAGACACCACATTAGAGTCAACGTAGGGTTTAAGGAAGACTTGAAATCTGGCTACTTTTCATTGAATGTTTCAACGGTTATTTTTTAATTCCTGAAGCTTGCTGGTTGGACAACGAATGTATCTCTTTATTTACAGATAGTGCTGGAAATGCAGAATAAGGTTGTGGGGCTTATTTTGATTCACATTGGGTTTACTTTGCTTGGCCTAAATCATGGTTAAGTTCTGATATTTTCAAAGATATAACATTTTTGGAACTGGTTCCGGTTGTGCTTGCCTTCTACATTTGGGCTCCCATGCTGAGGGGTAAAAGGATTATCATGCATATTGATAATAATGGTTTGGTTTCAATCTTGAATAAAAAGTCTTCGAAATATTAAAGAGTAATGACCCTTGCCCGGCCTTTGGTCAGTTTAAATCTGTACACATACCTGGTAACCATAATGGCATTGCCGATTCTCTTTCCTGACAGCAATGGTCGCGGTTTCAATTGCTGGCCCCATTAGTAGACAGCGAACCATTACCTATTCAAGAATCATTTCAATAATTGATCTTGGTTTTGCCACTAACAGACTATTAAGTGCTTCTATTTCGCAGAATACAAAAACATTTTACGATACTGCGGTGAATAAATTCGAACAGTTTAGAGGTTTACACAACTAAGAATAAAGTTGGTCACCACCACTTAATCAAATTACGGAGATTATTGCATACCTGTCTGTCAAAGGCTTGGCGGCAAGTTCAGTGAGGTCATATATGTCTGGAATTGGTTTAAAGTGTAAACTTAATGGAGAACATGACATTGTAGAACATTTTATAGTTAGGAAAATGTTGCAAGGCATGGCAAGACTTTCCTTGCATGTTGATGTTCGGTTACCTATCATCCCGGCATTGCTGTTTAAGCTTATCTGCACTTTGCCTGTGGTATGCAGTTCAAAATATGAGGCATCTCTTTTTTCAGCTGCATTTTCTGTAATGTTTTTTGTTGTTGTTGTTTTTTTCAGAGTAGGTGAACTTATTAGTAGTTGTCCTAATAATAGTGGTAAGCATATAATCAGATTGTCAGATGTTCAGTTTAAGGATAAAAATCTAGAATTAAGGTTAGTTTCCGCAAAAACAGACTTACCTTAAGGGAAGAGTACCGCAATACCAACCATAAAATCAGCAACATGTCGAGTTCATCTAATTAAGGCTCACCTGGCGGTTATACCAAAATGTAGGGGTCCGTTATTTTATCTTTTTAGTGGTGTTTCAGTTAGTCGATATCAGTTCACTTGTGTACTTAAGAGAGCATTATCAGCGGTAAGCATTCAAACAACCAAGTACAACGCATTCCTTTCGTATCGGAGCAGCCACCGTTGCTGCAATATATGGGTTGTCAAATGAAAAATTAAAAAATGTGGTAGGTGGGAATCGAACGCCTTTCAATCTTACATAAGATTGCCGACTGAGGAACTTTTAACATCATAAGTGAGCATGATTGATTTTATTCGGACATTTTTCTGCCTCCGAGTACACTAACAATTGGTTAAGAATCATAGGCTCTTCAATTATAAAGAGAGCTCTTACTCATGCTTGGCTATCATCTCCAGTCAACTTGGATATGAAAAGCAGTTAAACAGCGTGTGGTGGCAGGGTAGAGGTGGAATGAAATGGTATCAGGTGTTAGGGACAGTCAAATTAATGTTGTTTTATGAAGAAGCATCTAAAATATTAGTTATTCATTGTGGGGGAAACGATATTGGTTGTGTGTCAACAGTAACTTTACGTTTCAATATTATTGATACGTTAAGAAAGATTCAAATCTCACTACCTCATACTTTCATTGCGTGGTCGCAAATCCTACCTCGTCTTACTGGAGGAAATAATTGAACCATGGTGCTCTTGAAAGAGCAAGAATTAGATTAAATAGTAGGGTAGCCACAGAACTAATTCGTTCAGATGGCGGGTATATCAAGTATCCAGAAATTTATAAATCGAGTCCAGGTTTATATTTTGACGATGTTCATTTATCAAAATTAGGGAATGGTATTTTTTCTATTTCGTTTACAAGCAGCTTTACAGTGTTTCCTAAGAGGTTGCTGCTCAGTTTCGTCATCTTGTGTAGAAACCGGCCCTTGGCATCTACCATGCATAGCATTTAAATATTTGGCATTTCTTGGTCGGCTTCCTTTTTACGGTACTTGTGGCGGTGACAAGATCTGCGGGGCTCGAATGTTAGTCATATCTTGTCATGTGGCGGGCTTTACAGTTTGTCACCAGTGCCATAAACACTTTAACCAATACAGACATGTTTTAAATGTAATTAATGTTAGGATTTAGCAATTATATCTGTTTTGTAAATTCAGTTCAAGCTAATCAGGTGATCGCCTGTTCCCAGAGTTCATTCAATTAGTTTCAATAAGTTGTTACAACATTAAACAGCAAATAGTCAATTTAAATAGTTTAATAATATTGATACATGTCTGTCTTATTATTTCTCTGATAAATATTTGTATGATTATTCTCATAAACTTACTGTAGCCATGACCTAGATTCGCCAATGAAAATTAATCAAAGCTTATATTTAACCTCTGTAGTTTTCTTTTATAATAAGATTTGATCATTTAAAGATAAAATCAATTTAATGAAGAAACTTTTCATTACTCAATTTTAAAATAATAAATTTTGTAGAACCTATTCACTACCCAACTTCCGTTTAATTTCTGATAAGCATATCGTGGGAAGAAAAAAATTGTTGCTACGCTTGAAATTGAAAAACTAGTTACCCACCCACCCACTGCCATAAAAAAAATATGTTTTTTCTACTGTTTTATTTTGTTATTTCAGAAACAGATTTTTGTTAATCTCACTTGACCAGAAACGTCATACACATATTAACAGTTAAACTCCGCCGTGGCCTCAGTACCAGATGGAACATATATTCATCTCTATGGTTGGCATTGGTAAAAGTGGGAGTTAAAGATAAAGACACTGTGGATCTTTGCTTGTGTGTTTATTCCTACCATGTGGCGGGCTTTACAGCTTGTCACCAGTGCCATAAACAGTTTAACCAAAGCAGACATGTTTTAAATGTAATTAATGTTAGGACTTTGTAAATTCAGTTCAATCTGATATGATGATCGCCTGTTCCCAGAGTTCACTCGATTAGTTTCAATAAGTTTCAATTGCTGTAACTACATTAAACAGCAAATAGTCAATTTCAATAGTTTAATAATATTGATACATGTCTGTCTTATTATTTCTCTGATAAATATTTGTATGATTATTCTCATAAACTTATTGATGCCATGGCCTAGATTCGCCAATAAAAGTAACCAAAACTTATATTTAACCTTTGTAGTTTTCTTTTATAACTATATTCAAATCACCACGTCTTCGTGCTTAAATTTTGCCCATTGTGGAACTATGGGTTATATTGATATTGCAAGAATCTTGATACATTGGCGGAAAGTGAACGCAGGAAACCATGGACGAGACTACTGGATGGGGTATAATTTACATTTACAACTTACAATTTTATGGGAACTTAAGATTTAGGCATACACATCCTCTAGTGTCCCATGTTTCATCATTCAATTCAGTGGAGGCTGGTCTGTGTTTGAATGTGTCCACTGAATCGTACGCGATAACATCCTGGGGAAAGTCGTTCTACATGTAACTACTGATGACGCGAAAAAAGTTTGTCCCCAATGTTAGTCCTTTATGTAGAGTTGGTTTGAACAGCTTCATTTCGTGTCCACGTGCACAACTAGTATCAAAGAGTACAACAGTACATGGCGATATATACTGCACTTGTTAGTTATCAGTTTTAGGTTTCAATAAGATTTTTCACATAATACGGGCTCCAGCAATGCACATAGTATTCCACTATGGGTCTCACAGGTGTTATAAATAACTTTAAAAGTGTCTACATAATTGTTTTTAAATGTTCGTCTTTAAAACCCTAAGCGTTGCATTGCTATCTTGGCAACTTTTGCAAAGTGTTCACTTTGTTTGCAATTATTTGTTTCAGTAACTTCCCGATCACTTTCACTTGCTGAGGATTGTACTGGATTTAGATTTAAATTATAAACTTTTTCCGGGTAAATAATAGATGTGTAGCCAGATTCTTCGTCGTAGCAGTATCAAAATACCGGTTTAAATGGACACCACTGTAAATATGACAGAGTGCCAAATAAAAAGTATACTTATCGTCATAAATTTAAAATTTAAGTATAAAATGTAGGAACAATAAGTGTGATGGACATAGTGTACGTTATATATGTATCTATACTTTCCTTTACAATCTGTTTGATTGTGAATACACATTCAACAAGCGCATAACCACCATGAATAAAAATAAACTTACTCATTTACATTTTATGGTAACGATTTTTACATCACAGCTGCACGGAGATATTCACGGCCTATAACAGATCTTACCAGCTGTAGACTCGGGTCATCTTTTATCAAGCTTGTCGCACTGTAGCAATGCTTAACTTAAGCTAAGGTACAGAATGTGATGTCAAAAGTCAATGATATTACAGATGTCATAGCGAATCAATAATTTTATTTATTCTGCGTTAGACCACTCATAACCGACAGAACGGCTAGCAACGGAAATGTTACAGCGGCTGCCGTGAGACTGTTTTGTAAACAGTACTGCTCTGTGTTCAATAGATGCCAGTTGCATGGTTTGTTTTCGTTTTGCTTATTGGATTATCTTCCAGTATCTCATGAAAAGCATTTATATGGAATATTTAAACGGAGCTAGCTTATTGTATTGGATTAAATGTCTTTGAAGAATTCCACTTGGATATGGATATCCCAACTTTATCCCATAGCAGGTATGTAATAGTTGTTTGTCATTTAATGTTGTTGTTGTTGTTGTGTTTTTCTTTCTAATGTTAAGAGCTAAAAAAATATCTAACAGTGATCAATAATTGTCCGGTTTTAAACTTTGAAGTATAAAACAAATCAAAGGTTAAATGTTCAGGACAAAGTGTTGTAGGCAACTGATGAAATATATAAATGATCTCAAAGTACAACAATATTTAAAAAGACTTAGTGATATTTAATTCGTATACATTAGTTTATCCGCATGTATATCAGTTACAATTATACCATTAAAATATGTTAATTAAAAATTAATAAAGTATTTAACTCGTGTATCCAACAACTGTTGAATATTTTATCCGCATATTCAACACTTATGAAATATGTTAGCCGTACATGTATCATTCATTATCAACTATTTCACTGTTTATGCAACATGTGTCAAATGTGTGATTTGTGTATTATGAATAATCATCAATTATTCGATAGGTTTATGCAGCGTTTATCATATACGTCATCGTATATACAGTAATCGTATATCTAATTTAGCTGATCCGTATTTATATATGTTATAACATTCGTGATTGAGATGAGTTGATGTACCATTTATGAATGATTATTTAATTAGCACACACAACAATGTTGAATATTTTGTCTGAATATTCAACATATACTTTATATTTGTGTTATCCATATGATATTATCAAATATTAATACTTTATCATGTAAAATCATGTGTCAAATACATGATGTATGTATAATGCAAAAATTATCGATTATTTTCGGTTTATGTAGAATTTATTACACATGTATTTGCGGTTTTTAGTTATAAAATATCTAATTTAAATGTATTAATTGTACAACATGTTGAAACAACTTAAATCATCCGACGGGGATAAAATGCATTTATTAATATAGAAGAACAAGCAATTTGTATATACAGTAGTTATAAAATATGTTGATCCAGATCATACTATACAGCAACTACCAACTTTATCATATTTATGGAATATTTGACCCGTATATGCAATAACTATCAAACATTTGACCCATGTATATGCAGCAGTTATCAAAAACATGACCCGCCTGTGCAATAGTTGTCATATACTCTACCAGAATATATATGTAACATGAACAGTTTTTATTTTTTAATAACGTTTATATGCTAATTTACATGTAATTTAAACAATATTTTAACTTATACATTAATTTATCAGTTTGGACATTCTAAAGCTTTTTTCTGTATCACACATAATTTGTTTAATATAATTGTATGTTTTATTGTTAAATGAAAGCTAAATATATATAATTATGTGAATAAAATATTGTTTAAACTAACGCCTGGACATATAAATGAGTTTGTCTATTAAAGAAACACTTGGCGTGTCTCTTTAAAAGAACAAATCAAGAGAAACAAATCACCTTCGCCATATAAATATGCAAATTTACCAAGCAGTCTGCACGATAAAGTAGAAGGAACACAAAAAGATAATACTTTTGAGAATATTTAAATATTATTTAGCTTATCGTCTGTACGCACTGACATGTGACTTTGGGAGGACACTTAGTCGTGCCAGTTGCCTGATTAGCATAAAACTGCAGCCATTATATTATGTCAAACTATTAACGAGCTCGCATGTTTAGTAAAGTTTTCGTATTCTCTTTTATATAAGTTCCGCAGGGTATAGCGTAAGCTCTTATATGCGTATCTTGCATATACGCTCCACATAACAAATTATAAATTTTACTTAACAAACATTTAAAATGTTCTATGGATAAACCTAGAAAATGTAACTGAAAGCGATTTTCTGAACCTTTGTAGGTTAGCTTAGATGTAGAGAATTATTTATAGTTTTGTTTGGAAAATGAATTTTAAAAATTGTTTAAAAAAAAAACACCAAAAAAATGTTTTCTTGTATTTGAGTAATGTATTAATTATATAGCCAATAAATATTCAAGATTTGGAAATAATCTGATATTAGATATACGATTTAAAATATTTTTTTAAACAGCATACATTCTCATTTTATTCTCACCAAAATGTATGCGTTTTATTTTGGCGATGTTTGAAAATTGGAGGATGGTCCAATACATAACTGTTACAGGGTGTTGTGAAAACCGTTTTATTTTTACAATGAGTTGTATGTTGAAATTACATGGAAAGATTGGCACAAAGTTTCAGAGCAGTTCCAGTGTATGATTAAGATTTTTGTGGATAAACCAATGACACATTTTGGCAATATTGCCACTTCATTAAGAATACTTAGTATCGAATGTGATAAACCGTTACAAATGTATCACACATCACATGATAGTATCGCTTTGGTAGATGTTTTCGATTTCGTTGTCAGGTATCCAAACAAGGATTATGCGTTACCATGGTAACGGGTATATATTGCAAGTACTGACGTATATAGTTATCTTATTGTTTCTCATTAAAAGGCGGCGCGAATCACCAAATTAACCCATATATATTATGAACAGATCAGGATATTGCATGTTTAACTTTAATTGATCAAAGCACCAGTACTACTGAGATTCGAGTAAACAGGTATATAATTACTACTGATACAAAATGGCATCGTTTTCGATCATATTGCAACTCGGTGATACTAAAACCCGACAATTTTGCCGTTAACTCGGTAACATTCCGGCCGTATAATAAAGAATCAAATATTGTGAATACATTCGTGATTTTTGTATTTTTCGTTACCTTCATGTTTAAATTATAATATATTATTAAGCATATTTTTTCTTATTTTTAAGATATCATCAGGTTAGGCTATCGAGCGTGATAGTACAACGCTAGCCATAAGTAGCCGCATATAGTCGCAAACAAATACATTTAAAGTTAGTTATTTTAATTGGAGACATGGATATTATAATTCATTGCAAAAAATACATTCCGCTTGTTAATTGTTTACAAAATTATGAGGAAACAAAGAACTCACATTGTTATTCTGCTTCCGGTTTAGAAAACCAACTCAAAACGTTTGTTCGTTTTTAACTCGTCTAAAAAATATATTTGTGTAGTCCCTTTATTGCAGCGTTAATTCTATAATCGTCCGCCCAATTAAACAACTTACCCATCTGCCAAACACAACTGCCAAAGGTAACCTTTTGAAACGGCCATCTGTCTTTAAAACTAAACAAACATCCTACAAACACGGAACAATCAATGGCGACGCGTATTTTGAAAAAAAATATATTCAGTAACTAGATCCATCTTAAAATACAAAAGTTAAAAAAGCGTTAACTAAAGAATAGCAAACTAGCATATTGGATACTTGTCAGCTGTCCATTAGCAATCGCATTTCTTAAACGAATTTATTTCAGACCAATTGTGAAACAAGTTCTTACAAATCAAGCTTACCAGTAAGCAAATGCGGATAAAGTGTCTTACTCAAAGACAAAACATAGCTCAGTTGGTGAATCGAACCTGGATCCCTCGATCCTGGGTCCGATGCTGTACTACTGGACCATGTGCTTGTTACGCAATTACGTGAATATGTGAATATACATACATATTTTTCATGCTTTTTAGATTGATGACCAAGTACCTCAAGTCGCTCAATCATCGTTGTGACAGATACACGTCTTTCATAATAATTGTTTCAAATTGATCAAACAATGTGCGGGCGTTTTGTTATTGGAATTGGCATTCGCTTCCAGATCCGAGCGGTCATTTATTTAACATTTATCCTTGATTGTTAGATATCATGATGAAAAATCCGTTGGTATTATGTGTACGATTCTTCTCATTTTATCTTCATTTCTCTTCATTTGTATTCCCATTTGGTCATTTTAATGGATCCGATAAGAGCCGAGGCTTATCTTCCATGCAGATTGATTAATGCTGCCGTTTATTGTACACACACGATGATTATCTATTGTGCCGATCGCAACATCAGCAATACCACGGTTCCGGTGGACGCGAATTTGGTACAAGATTTATTTATAGGAAAGGGGGTTCGTTTCATGCTCCATGGTAAATAATATAGATTACTTGATGACTTATATATTGTTAAAAAAACGGTGAAGTTATATAGATTGTGATTTTGTTGTTTAATCAATCTTAAAGATGGTTTTATTGAAATATCCTTTAAATTTCACTGTAAGACACTGAAATCGGCACTTATCATAGTCTAGTGCGCACTCGGTGAAATACAGAATGATTATTCACTGGAACCAACAGCAATTATGTTACACCGTTATTTTTAACATAATCATGACATAGCATAATCTTATAGCAACATTATCATCTTATGTTTTTATTCATTTTAAATCTTAATAGTAATTTTAAAAAAAGTTTCCAAAAATGATTTAAGCGGTTTATTTCGTTTTGAATAAACTATGCATAACACTTTATTGAGTTCAGTTATTTTTCCGTAACTGAATGATATTGCTAAGAGTTTTTTAAAGTTAGAGTTGTATGTCATGAGTAATATATTTTAACATACACGTGTTAAATAATACAACATTGCTAATTTTAGCCAGATTGATTTGGCTTCGCACTCCATGACTCGTTTTAAACTTGGTAAAAAAGTTTAATGTAAATATTGTATTAATTTTTCATTTCAATTTATAAAAAACATATATTTAAATTATGTATATTGGTTTGTACTGCTGTTGTCTTGTTTGTTTTGTATTCTTTTATAAACACTATCAAGTCAAAACGCATTAATACATGAGAAGTATTTTTTTTATAAAATCACCCATCCTCAAACCTGCAGTATTATTTGCTTTTATTTTGCTGTCAGGTAACTGTGATTGTCCGTTACCATGGTAACAGTCGGTGTTGACACGTTCCTACATCAGCGATATCTTGTAGCTGTACTGTTAATTAGTGAGGTTTCATATCGATTTGACTTTCTGTTGCCCAGGTAAATTCGCCGAACGACTGAAAACGTGTAATTAATTCTGATAAATACGAACGTCACTCGGGGGTGCAAATTACAGAAATTATACGCTAATATACACCTTACCAGGATCTGCGGTTTGTCGTATGTTAGATATAACATAACCTGCTTAGATTCAGCCACATATGCGATTTACCGACAGTAATCTTGTTTCTGGGGTAATTTAATACGTACTTTCTAGGAAATGATACTGTAACTTTACCTAGGTGTGTCGTTTGGTGAGACAAACTAACGTCATTTTTAAATTCGTGTTTTGTCTTTGGATATTTAACATAAAACTAACACTGCACATAGCCTTTTCTGACTCCTCTCCAAGATAAAAGGGTTAACACTTACCATATCCAAAGTGGAAAAAACGAATACTAAAACAATATCTAATCGTAGAACCGGAAGTAGTCCAGGATTGACTTGTATCTGCTGAACGTACATGAGATATGGACTTACCATGTGTAAAGTTAACCCGGAAGTGATTGATGAAAACTTTGTTCGTTGCACGTCAGTTCATATCCAATCAAGTTCAACAAATGAAGTCCATTCCTTATATTTATATAATTAATGCACCCAGTGTACGTTATCCATTACCTTTTACTGGCAAATTAATTGTTGCATGTGTATATTAAAGTTGGTTAATGGAAAGGCAAAAGTAAAAGTTACATTCTTGGTGATCCGGCAACTACTTAGTTAATCTGAATCGTAACAGATGAAATGAGAACTCAGTTCTACTTGATGTTGAAATTATATTAATTATCCAAAGCTTAAAGTGACCGGTCGTGCGTCTATGGGCTATGGGCGATAAAGTTCTATATAGTGACCGATCGTGCGCCCATGGGCTATGGGTGATAAAGTTCTATATAGTGACCAATCGTGCGCCCATGGGCTATGGGCGATAAAGTTCCATATAGTGATCGATCGTGCACCCATTGGCTATGGGCGATAAAGTTCCATATAGTGATCGATCTTGCGCCCATTGGCTATGGGCGATAAAGTTCTATATAGTGACCGATCGTGCGCCCATGGGCTATGGGCGATAAAGTTCCATATAGTGATCGATCTTGCGCCCATTGGCTATGGGCGATAAAGTTCTATATAGTGACCGATCGTGCGCCCATGGGCTATGGGCGATAAAGTTCCATATAGTGATCGATCGTGCGCCCATTAGCTATGGGCGATAAAGTTCTATATAGTGATCGATCGTGCGCCTATGGGCTATGGGCGATAAAGTTCCATATAGTGACCGATCGTGCGCCCATGGGCTATGGGCGATAAAGTTCCATATAGTGATCGATCGTGCGCCCATTAGCTATGGGCGATAAAGTTCTATATAGTGATCGATCGTGCGCCTATGGGCTATGGGCGATAAAGTTCTATATAGTGACCAATCGTGCGCCCATGGGCTATGGGCGATAAAGTTCCATATAGTGATCGATCGTGCACCCATTGGCTATGGGCGATAAAGTTCCATATAGTGATCGATCTTGCGCCCATTGGCTATGGGCGATAAAGTTCTATATAGTGACCGATCGTGCGCCCACTGGCTATGGGCGATAAAGTTCCATATAGTGATCGATCTTGCGCCCATTGGCTATGGGCGATAAAGTTCTATATAGTGACCGATCGTGCGCCCACTGGCTATGGGCGATAAAGTTCTATATAGTGATCGATCGTGCGCCTATGGGCTATGGGCGATAAAGTTCCATATTGTGATCGATCGTGCGCCCATGGGCTATGGGCAATAAAGTTCTATATAGTGACCGATCGTGCGCCCAATGACTATGGGCGATAAAGTTCTATATAGTGACCGATCGTGCGCCCATGGGCAATGGGCGATAAAGTTCTATATAGTGATCGATCGTGCACCCATGGGTTATGGGCGATAAAGTTCCATATAGTGATCGATCGTGCGCCCATTGGCTATGGGCGATAAAGTTCTATATAGTGACCGATCGTGCGCCAATGGGCTATGGGCGATAAAGTTTTATATAGCTGAGTCAAGAATGTAAATGTTTAATCTTTAATCACATAAACTGAGCGCGGCAGTCTTATGGTGTTTTTTTCGGTGTAGAAGAGAGGGTGCTACTTACCCGCGCATCCCATAACACTTCGAAATTATTTGAGAAAACCACACAATGTGACCATTGCAGTGATACAACATGCACATATAGAGAACACAAATCAATAATTCACAGGTGATACAAATGGAATAACATAACTTGCTAGAATCAACATGTATATTACGACAAGAGGAAATATGATAAATTAAATATCAATACATAACACAAAGATAGAGTGATCTTTCCTCTTAGATACTACCTCTGTTTTAAAAATTATAATTTGTATTATTATTTTATGACGGCACATTTACAGGTAGTGCTAGTAACTCTAAAGTTTTAATCGATGAATCGGTCGTTTTAGACAATCAATTAACGATTGCAATCGCTATTAATTTATAATAGGTTTTTTTAATCCGAAATGTTCATAGGAGTCTTTTTTTAACTTTCCCTGGAAATGGACAGTGTCGTTTGTCATAATCAGTCACGTAGGTCTTGATTTTTGTCCAATCAACGTACACTATAGTTATAAGGAAGAACAACAAGTCCTACACAATAATCAGTATAATTTATCGACGAACAAAAATACACCGTCGATGGTGATACCGGTTGCTGTTAATAACAATTTGGCGATTACTCAACACAAGCGACACGACTACTTTCTACCCTACAATGTGCGTTGATACATAAGCATGTATTCCTTGGAATTAGTCCACGTGTAAAAAAAAGTTGTGCGCAGTGATTCCAGTTTGCATCTCATTTACATAAAATGTGTGAATGACCTTTATGATAATGAATGACATCGGATCGCAGGATACGAAGAATGAAAACGGAATAACATTTTCGCCAGCAATATGAATGATTTATTTACAAACACATTGCTACTACATTAGCAGTTCCGTGCTTCTTAGCACTTTGATAAGGTCTGCTCAAAATGCCGATATTATTCAAAGTTCTCTCCTGCGTAAAACAGAATCTAACACCAGAATCTTAAAAGTGGTAACAATAGAATGCTTTAAACAAATTGAATTCATATAAATCAATAATTACTATGAATATAATGCTAATACCTTCCCCTCTCTGTGGTTTGTCACATTTTACAACTTACCGTGTTATATGTTGCATTTTACAACTTACCATGGTGATATGTTGCATTTTACAACTCAACGTGGTGATTTGTTTTGTATTTCGGCATTTACCATAACAGTTTGTTGTATTTCGGTGTTTACCATGGCGGTTTGATGCATTTGGGTATTTATCATGACATTTTGGTGTATTTCAGTATTTACCGTGAAGTTTTGTTTTATTTAGGCATGTACTATGGCAATTTGTTGTATTTCGGTGTTTACCATAGCGGTTTGATGTATTTCGGTATTTACCATGACAGTTTGGTGTATTTACCATGACGGTTTGTTGTATTTCGGTATTTACTATGACAGTTTGTTGTATTTCTGTATTTACCATGAATGTGTGTTGTATTTCGGTATTGACCATAACAATTTCTTTAATTTCGTTAATTACAATAAAGCTTTGTTTTATTTCAATATTTACCATGAAGGTTTGCTGTATTTCATTTTTCACTATGACAGTTTGTTTTATTTCGGTATTTACGATGAAGGTTTGCTGTTTTTCTGTATATACCGTGACAGTTTGTTGTTTTTCGGTATTTAGAATGACGGTTTATTGTGTTTCGGTATTTACATTGAAGATTTGTTGTAGTTTGGTATTGACCATGGCACTCTGTTGTATTTCGGTATTTACCATGACAGTTTGTTTTATTTCGGTATTTATCACGGCAGTTTGTTGTATTTTGGTATTGACCATGAAGGTTTGCTGTGTTTCAGTATTTACAATAAAGGTGTGTTGTAGTTCGGAATTTACGATGAAGGTTTGTTGTATTTCGGTAGTTACAATGACGGTTTGTTGTTTTTCGGTATTTACCATGAATATTTTTATTTTGTATTTCGGTATTTACCATGAAAAATTGATGTTTTTCGGTATTAACCATGATATTTTGGTATTTACCATGAAGGTGTGTTGTATTTCGGTATTTACCATGAAGGTTTATTTATTTCGGTAGTTACCATGAATGTTTGTTGTTTTTTTGGTATTTACCATGAAGGTTTGTTTATTTCGGTAGTTACCATGGCGGTTTGTTGTATTTCGGTATTTATCATGAAAGTGTGTTTATTTCGGTAGTTACCATGAATGTTTGTTGTATTTCGGTAGTACCCATGAAGATTTGTTGTATTTTTGTATTTACCATGACGGTTTGATGTATTTCCGTATTTACCACGATACAATTGTTGTATTTCGGTATTTACCACGAATGTTTTTTTTTTTTCGAAAATTACCATGAAGGTTTGTTGTAATTCGGTATGTACAATGATTTTTGTTATATTTCGGTATGTACCGTAATTTTTTATATATTTCGGTATTTACCATGAAGGTTTGTTTATTTCGGAAGTTACCATAAAGGTGTGTTTTATTTCGGTGTTTACCATGATTTTTGTTGTATTTTGGTAGTTACAATGGCAGTTTGTTTTATTCCGGTATTTACCATGACAGTTTGTTATATTTCAGTGTTTACGTGATAGTTTGTTGTTTATCGGTATTTACCATGACGGTTTCTTGTATTTCGGTGTTTACCATGATTGTTGGTTGTATGTCGGTATTTACCATGAAGGTTTGTTGTATTTCGATATTTGCCATGACAGTTTGTTGTCTTTTGGTATTTTCAATAAAGGTTTGTTGTGTGTGTCGGCATTTAGCATGAAGGTTTGCTGTATTTCATTATTGACCATGAAGGTTTGTTTTATTTCGGTATTGAACATGCCAGTGTGTTGTATTTCGGTATTGACCATGCCAGTTTGTTGTATTTCAGTATTGACCATGACAGTTTGTTGTATTTCGGTATTTACTATGAAAATTTGTAGTATTTCGTTATTGAGCATGCCAGTTTGTTATATTTCGGTATTAACCATTACAGTTTGTTGTTTTATGGTATTTACCATGACTGTTTGTTGTCTTTCGGTATTTACCATGCCAGATTGCTGTATGTCGGTATTGACCATGCAAGTTTGTTGTATGTCGGTATTGACCATGACAGTTTGTTGTATTTCGGTATTGACCATGAAGGTTTGTTGTATGCCGGTATTTACCATGACAGTTTGTTGTATTTCGGTATTGACCATGAAAGTTTGTTGTTTTTCTGTTTTTACCATGAAGGTTTGTTGTATTTCTGTTTTTACCATGAAGGTTTGTTGCATGTCGGTATTTACCATGACAAATTGTTGTATTTATGTTTTTACCATGAAGGTTTGTTGTTTTTCTGTTTTTACCATGAAGGTTTTTTGTATGTCGGTATTTACCATGAAGGTTTGTTGTATGTCGGTATTGACCATGACAGTTTGTTGTATTTCGGTATTGACCATGACGGTTTGTTGTATGTCGGTATTTACCATGACAGTTTGTTATATTTCGGTATTTACTATCTATGTCGGTATTTACCATGACAGTTTGTTGTATTTCTGTTTTTACCATGAAGGTTTGTTGTATGTCGGCATTTACCATGACAGTTTGTTATATTTCGGTATTTACCATGTATGTCGGTATTTACCATGACAGTTTGTTGTATTTCTGTTTTTACCATGAAGGTTTGTTGTATTTCTGTTTTTACCATGAAGGTTTGTTGTATGTCGGCATTTACCATGACAGTTTGTTATATTTTGGTATTTACCATGTATGTCGGTATTTACCATGACAGTTTGTTGTATGTCGGTATTTACCATGAAGATTTTTTGTATGTCGGTATTGACCATGGCAGTTTGTTGTATTTCGGTATTGACCATGAAGGTTAGTTGTATGTCGGTATTTACCATGAAGGTTTGTTGTATTTCGGTATTGACCATGACAGTTTGTTATATTTCGGTATTGACCATGAAGGTTAGTTGTATGTCGGTATTTACCATGAAAGGTTGTTGTATGTCGGTATTTACCATGAAGGTTTGTTGTATTTCGGTATTTACCATGACGGTTTGTCGTATGCCGGTATTTACCATGAAGTTTTGTTGTATGTCGGTATTTACCATGAAAGTTTGTTGTATGTCGGTATTTACCATGAAAGGTTGTTGTATGTCGGTATTTACCATGAAAGTTTGTTGTTTGTCGGTATTTACCATGAAGGTTTGTTGTATATCGGTATTTACCATGACGGTTTATTGTATGTCGGTATTTACCATGACCGTTTGTTGTATTTCGGTATTTACCATGAAGGTTTGTTGTATTTCTGTTTTTACCATGACGGTTTGTCGTATGCCGTATTTACCATGAAGTTTTGTTGTATGTCGGTATTTACCATGAAGGTTTGTTGTATATCGGTATTTACCATGACGGTTTATTGTATGTCGGTATTTACCATGACCGTTTGTTGTATTTCGGTATTTACCATGAAGGTTTGTTGTATTTCTGTTTTTACCATGTCGGTCTGTCGGTATTTACCATGAAGGTTTGTTGTATTTCGATATTTACCATGATAGTTTGTTGTATTTCGGTATTTACTATGACGGTTTTTCGTATTTCGGTATTTTCCATGACGGTTTGTTGTATGTCGGTATTGACCATGACGGTGTGTTGTATATCGGTATTTACCGTGAAGGTTTGTTTTATGCCTTTTTTTACCATGACGGTGTGTTGTATTTCGGTATTTACCATGAAGGTTTGTTGTATTTCGGTAGTTACCATGAATGTTTGTTGTATATATATATTTTCCATGAAGATTTGTTGTATGTTGGTATGTCGGTATTTACCATGACGGTTTGTTGTATTTCGGTAGTTACCATGAATGTTTGTTGTATATAGATATTTTCCATGAAAAATTTGTTGTATGTCGGTATGTCGGTATTTGTCATGACAGTTTGTTGTATTTCGGTATTTATCATGACGGTTTGTTGTATGTCGGTATTTACCATGAATGTTTGTTGTATGTCGGTATTGTCCATGCATGTTTGTTGTATGTCGGTATTTACCATGAATGTTTGTTGTATGTCGGTATTTACCATGAATGTTTGTTGTATGTCGGTATTGTCCATGCATGTTTGTTGTATGTCGGTATTTACCATGAATGTTTGTTGTATGTCGGTATTTACCATGAAGGTTTGTTATATGTCGGTATTAACCATGAAGGTTTGTTGTATTTCGATATTAACCATGAATGTGTGTTGTATGTCTGTATTTACCATGAATGTTTGTTGTATGTCGGTATTTACCATGAATGTTTGTTGTATGTCGGTATTTACCATGACAGTTTGTTGTATTTCGGTATATAATGAAGGTCTGTTGTATTTCGGTATTTACAATGAAGGTTTGTTGTATGTCTGATTTACCATGAAGGTTTGTGTCATTTCGGTATTGACCATGACAGTTTGTTGTATGTCGGTATTTACCATGAATGTTTGTTGTATGTCTGTATTTACCATGAAGGTTTGTGTCATTTCGGTATTGACCATGACAGTTTGTTGTATGTCGGTATTTACCATGAAAGTTTGTTGTATGTCGGTATTTACCATGAATGTTTGTTGTATGTCGGTAATTACCATGAATGTTTGTTGTATGTCGGTATTTACCATGAATGTTTGTTGTATGTCTGTATTTACCATGAAGGTTTGTGTCATTTCGGTATTGACCATGACAGTTTGTTGTATGTCGGTATTTACCATGAAAGTTTGTTGTATGTCGGTATTTACCATGAATGTTTGTTGTATGTCGGTATTTACCATGAATGTTTGTTGTATGTCTGTATTTACCATGAAGGTTTGTGTCATTTCGGTATTGACCATGAAAGTTTGTTGTATGTCGGTATTTACAATGAATGTTTGTTGTATGTCTGTATTTACCATGAAGGTTTGTGTCATTTCGGTATTGACCATGACAGTTTGTTGTATGTCGGTATTTACCATGAAAGTTTGTTGTATGTCGGTATTTACCATGAATGTTTGTTGTATGTCGGTATTTACCATGAATGTTTGTTGTATGTCGGTATTTACCATGACAGTTTGTTGTATTTCGGTATATCATGAAGTCTGTTGTATTTCGGTATTTACCATGAAGGTTTGTTGTATTTCGGTATTGACCATGCCAGTTTGCTGTATGTCGGTAGTTACCATGAATGTTTGCGGTTCCTTTTTTCACCGCAGTTAATTTAATTTCAGTGTTTACCGATGCGGTTTATTGTTTTCCTGTAGTTATCACAACGGTTTGTTGTATTTTTATGTTTACTGTGACAGTTTGCTGCATTTCCGTTTTTACCATGGAAGTTGGATGCATTTCAGTATTCATTATGACTGATTAAGGTTTTTTGGTATTTGCCATGAGATTTTATTGTATTTTTGTATTAACTATGACGGTCATTATCATTATAAATAATATCATCATAACTATCATTTTATTTTTATTTTGTTTAATATGTCTGCGTATTACCGATATATTCTTTATTTATAAATTTTAACATTTATTACATTATACCAACCTACCTGTCACGACAGTCACGTCATACAAAACGCATTTACCGCCCACAAGCATAGTATAATTATCTTAAACGGAACAAAACGCAATTTACTTTTAGACTCACGAGAATCAGAGCTCATATCAGTAGGTTGTGTAAATTGAATAAGGCGGCGGACGTGGCGATGTGATATACACTTTAGTGCAATATTATTTACAGCAATACAATCTTTATATGACGGTGTAAGATGTTGTGTACGTATTAATGGGATGAAAACAAACTAGTTCTCTGTTAACTGTGGATTGAAACAAGGCTGTAATTTGTCAACTATTTTATTTTATCTTTATATCAACGATCTTGTTGAAAAGATAAACGCTCTCAATAGAGGTATTAACGTTAACGATGAAAACGTGTCCGTTCTTCTGCACGCGGACGAATTAATTATACTGGCTTCATCTAAAAACGATCTATAAATAATGCTTGATGAACTTAATATATGGTGCGAGGTCAACAAACTGACAATAAACGAAGAAAAACCCAACGTTATTCACTTCCGGCCAAACGCAACACCAATAAAAGAACAAGCGTTCAACTGTGGCGACAAACTATTACAAACAGTTGATAGATGTAAATACTTAGGGGCTGTTTTTAACAGAGCATTTAAACTATGATGAGATGGCCAAACATGTGGTTAAATCAGCAAATAGAGCACTAAGTATTGTCATTTCTAAGTTTAAATCGTTTGGGGGCTTACCATTTAGAACATACACGATGCTATACGATACCATGGTGTGGAGCACAATCAACTACGGGGCTGCCATATGGGGAAGTAAGCAACACGCTTGTATCAAAACTGTGCAGCTACGTGCAGCCAGATTCTTTCTCGGGGTAGGGCGATACACGCCGAATGCCGGAATGCTCGGTGACACAGGCTGGGAGCAAACACTAGCGAAACAGTGGAGGACTACAGTGACCCAGTGGTCGAGATTGTTTTTAATTGGATGCAAATAGACTTAATTCAAAAACTAACCCATTGTCAACTACAAATGCTGGAAAAAATTGTAAAAACTGGAACTTTAGAGTTCACTCGATGTTTGAGGAAGAAATATTGATTACCAATTACTCAACTGTGGACACATAACTTATTTAAAGGACATACTCTTTATATTTAAATCTGAACAATTAAATGACATTAATGGGGAAAGTGCACGTCAAGGCATTGGTAGAAATAAGTTACATCTATATAAATGTTTTAAAACTGAATATAAAGTTGAAGGTTATGTTAATTGTTTAATGCCTCGATCTCATCGCAGTGCTTTTTCAAAATTTTGATACGGAGTAGCTCCAATTCGTATAGAAACTCGCCGTTATGAACGATTACTGGCTGAAGAAAGAAAATGTTTGTGCCGTATAAAAAATACCGAAGATGAAGAACATGTATTACTATCCTGTCCAATATATGATGATATTAGAAATTATATTTAGATAAAATAATCATGGATAATACTGAGTTTAGAAGTTTAACAATTCAAGAAAAATTACATTATATGTTAAGCTGTGAGTTGAAAAAGTAATAAGATTATATGCCAAACTCTGCTTCGACGTTTTAAAACATAGACAAACTATTTTATATAATTGATTTAAATTTATAATAATTATTTTTTTTACCGTTATTCATATATATTAGAATAAAATCTTACTTTTTTTTTATTTGTAAATCTGATAAAGTGTAAAGATATACTTAAATTGTATATAATTGTAATAGTCAATCTAAATGATGTTTTATTATGTTGTTGTTTTTCTTTTCTTTTCTTTTTTAGTCTAAATGAATGTAGAAAATGTTGCTGTTTTATTTAAAAAAAATATTGTGTTGATTTAAAATATATACTTGTAGAAAAATAACAATCAGTCTCTCATAGCTCTGTAAAGAGCCTCTCTTAACTTCACTATTTTTATTTGTCAATGTTTTATACATTTATGATTGTAATGTGATAGAGGTGAGACTATGATACAATATATGTTATGTTATGTTATGTTATGTTATGTTATGTTATGTTATGTTATGTTATGTTATGTTATGTTATGTTATGTTATGTTATGTTATGTTATGTTATGTTATGTTATGTTATGTTATGTTATGTTATGTTATGTTATGTTATGTTATGTTATGTTATGTTATGTCCTTAGGGCTGATTGTCAAACTAAGCGGAAAGAAAACAGCATCATGCTTTTGTTTGTTTGTTTTGTATATTTTTTTATTTAATTCCGTTAAAACATCAACAACGCAAATGCCACTGTTGATCCCATTTTACGCGGTTCTGAAGAGAACACTATTTAAAATGCACATTTGGATTTTTAAAACACGTTTTCAACCTAAATATATATATTATATCTCTACAGAAACTAATTTAAAACGACTTCCGAATGAAACAGTGTTTTACATTTACCAAATACCCCCGCAATATCTCGGACATTTTGCGATTGTTGAAATAATACCACTACGCGTAAGCACTAAGCTGATGAAATCATGTCAAATTTTGATTTGCTTTATGTCACTAGCGAAAGTTTCACTTAAAAGTTAAACAGTTATATCTCATATTGATATACATGGGTACTAAAATCATGTTTGTAATATGTTTCTTGTTGTTAGAGAGCTAGAGGGAGAAAAATGGATTAAGATTTATAATTGTTAAACACTTCCAGTATGACCCTTTATATAAGCAAACGTTCAACTACAGCTACGTCCTGTAGCTGTAGTTGAACGTTTGCTTATATAAAGGGTCTATATAGAGATTAGTACCAAGTTATTTTAAAACTCTTTTATGTGTGACAAAGTTACAAACAGGACACAGATTCGGACGGACAAACGGACACGGTATTTAGTATATTTTTTTTTATCATTTATGATTTATAATAAAAATTATGCTGCGACATTTATTTGTGAAGGACAGTGTCATTGTTTTACAAATACCGAGTATCGACACATAAAACCCTAAAGCTATTATAGGTATTTGCACGGACGCTATATTGTTATAACTGTTAAATTAGACTTAACAGTAGGTGTTTAATTTTGCCTAATATTCACCTTCACAGGTGTTTAGTACGTATACTAATGCCCACGTATCAACAATATCGATAACTGTACGTCGCCATGCAGACTTGCGGATCGCTATATATGGAATGTATGTATTACTTGCGGATTGCTATATATGGAATGTATGTATTACTTGCGGATAGATGCAACATTTATTTTGAGAAAGATGTAAATTGTTGTTCTAACTTATCAGCTGGGTATATTAATGCTCATATATTGATTTCGTCAATAACATTATTATATATATTTAACGTGTGTATTTCGTCACCGTCTAGATATGGAAAGTATTTGATTAAAAACGCATTGAAGAACTACTGTAAACAACGCCAACGGTATTATCGGAGAAGTTAAAAGGTTTAGCTTTTCATCGATAAGTATCATTATATTGTGCGAACGAGTGTGAAGTATTGTGTGAAAAACTGATACTGACACTTACACACAACCCATGGCTGTTACAGGTATCCACACAGACGCTAGTATGTTGGTTTGGCTGTTGAATGTGACTGTCGTTAAAATATCTGATAGTGTCTCAAATTCTAGCATCTCCGGTGTTAGAACGTATACTAATACCGCCCACATAGTAATTACATCGATAAGTCTGTAACCGACGTGATTACTTCGTGGTCTCCTGTATATGTAAGTTTTATATTATATAAAGTAGTTAAAGAACGTTTAAGAACAGTATAGGTATCACCGACGAAGTTAAAGGTTAGATATGTTTATAACTGTAACAAATGTTAAGATCAATCGTGATGCGACGTTTCCGTTGCGAACAATGCAAGTTGTTAATATTATCTCAAATCGACCATATCAGACCTTAGTGTATTTACTGATGCCCGTATGATAAGTTTATAAATTCGGCGTGCACATGTCATCATCTTCCATATATGTGTGATATTGTCTCTAGTTCCGGCATCTCACGTGTAAGTTTGCAACTACATTGAAGAATGTATCATTAACGTGCAGACGTACAGTCGATTCCCGTATATGTAATTGATATAAATACATTACTTGGATAAATACTGAAACAACATCAAACTACCGACAAAGTTAAATGTTACGTATCTTCGTAAATTTACCATCAAATAAGATTATTCTTCATATGACCGTCTGCTTCTAGAAATTTGTAAAACTATTTAACACACCGTGTTACCGGAAGTCGTAATGACATAGATTGACTACAATTGGCAGACAAACTTACTAAATCACATATATCTCTGTAGAAGCATAAGTAAAAGACTCTCTTTACTTATAAAAGAAACATAAATATAGAATATCTAGTTAATTCATGTCCATTCTCAAAATAGCATACATTACAATACAAAACAACATCATTAGACAGTGTACTTCATGTGGCATAAATTACAATACAAAACAACATCATTAGCCAGTGTGCTTCATCTGGCATACATTACAACAAAAAAACAACATCATTAGCCAGTGTTCTTCATGTGGCATACATTACAACACAAAACAACATCATTAGCCAGTGTGCTTCATGTGGCATACATTACTACACAAAACAACACCATTAGCCAGTGTGCTTCATGTAGCATACATTACAATACAAAACAACATCAATAGACAGTGTGCTTCATGTGGCATACATTACAATACAAAACAATATCAATAGACAGTGAGCTTCATGTGGCATACATTACAATACAAAACAACATCATTAGCCAGTGTGCTTCATGTGGCATACATTACAACACAAAACAACATCATTAGACAGTGTGCTTCATGTAGCATACATTACAATACAAAACAACATCAATAGACAGTGTGCTTCATGTGGCATACATTACAATACAAAACAGCATCAATAGACAGTGTGCTTCATGTGGCATACATTACAATACAAAACAACATCATTAGACAGTGTGATTCATGTGGCATACATTACAATACAAAACAACATCATTAGCCAGTGTACTTCATGTGGCATACATTACAACACAAAACAACATCATTAGCCAGTGTGCTTCATGTGGCATACATTACAATACAAAACAACAGCATTAACCAGTGTGCTTCATGTGGCATACATTACAAAACAAAACAACATCATTAGCCAGTGTGGTTCGTGTGGCATACATTACAACACAAAACAACAACATTAGCCAGTGTGTTTCGTGTGGCATACATTACAATACAAAACAACATCATTAGCCAGTGTGGTTCATGTGGCATACATTACAACACAAAACAACATCATTAGCCAGTGTGCTTCATGTGGCATACATTACAACACAAAACAACATCATTAACCAGTGTGGTTCATGTGGCATACATTACAACACAAAACAACACCATTAGCCAGTGTGTTTCATCTGGCATACATTACAATACAAAACAACATCATTAGCCAGTGTGGTTCATGTGGCATACATTACAACACAAAACAACACCATTAGCCAGTGTGTTTCATGTGGCATACATTACAATACAAAACAACATCATTAGACAGTGAGCTTCATGCGGCATACATTACAACACAAAACAACATCATTAGCCAGCGTACTTCATGTGGCATACATTACAATACAAAACAACATCATTAGACAGTGTGCTTCATGTGGCATACATTACAATACAAAACAACATCATTAGTCAGTGTACTTCATGTGGCATACATTACAACACAAAACAACATCATTAGCCAGTGTGGTTCATGTGGCATACATTACAATACAAAACAACATCATTAGCCAGTGTGCTTCATGTGGCATACATAACAACACAAAACAACATCATTAGCCAGTGTGTTTCGTGTAGCATACATTACAACACAAAACAACATCATTAGCCAGTGTGCTTCATGTGGCATACATTACAATACAAAACAACACCATTAGCCAGTGTGTTTCGTGTGGCATACATTACAACACAAAACAACATCATTAGCCAGTGTGCTTCATGTAGCATACATTACAACACAAAACAACACCATTAGCCAGTGTGGTTCATTTGGCATACATTACAATACAAAAC
This sequence comes from Panopea generosa, assembly GCA_029582155.1. Lineage (NCBI taxonomy): Eukaryota > Metazoa > Mollusca > Bivalvia > Adapedonta > Hiatellidae > Panopea > Panopea generosa. The sequence goes on along the minus strand of CM055896.1, from coordinate 22,713,926 downwards.
AACATCATTAACCAGTGTGCTTCATGTAGCATACATTACAACACAAAACAACATCATTAGCCAGTGTGCTTCATGTGGCATACATTACAATACAAAACAACACCATTAGCCAGTGTGTTTCGTGTGGCATACATTACAACACAAAACAACATCATTAGCCAGTGTGGTTCATGTGGCATACATTACAATACAAAACAACATCATTAGCCAGTGTGCTTCATGTGGCATACATTACAACACAAAACAACACCATTAGCCAGTGTGTTTCATGTGGCATACATTACAATACAAAACAACATCATTAGCCAGTGTGCTTCATGTGGCATACATTACAATACAAAACAATATCAATAGACAGTGTGCTTCATGTGGCATACATTACAATACAAAATAACATCATTAGCCAGTGTGCTTCATCTGGCATACATTACAACACAAAACAACATCATTAGACAGTGTGCTTCATGTAGCATACATTACAATATAAAACAACATCAATAGACAGTGTGCTTCATGTGGCATACATTACAATACAAAACAACATCATTAGTCAGTGTACTTCATGTGGCATACATTACAAAACAAAACAACATCATTAGCCAGTGTGCTTCATGTGACATACATTACAACACATAACAACATCATTAGCCAGTGTGCTTCATGTGGCATACATTACAATACAAAACAACATCATTAGACAGTGTGCTTCATGTGGCATACATTACAACACAAAACAACATCATTAGCCAGTGTGCTTCGTGTGGCATACATTTCAATACAAAACAACACCATTAGCCAGTGTGCTTCGTGTGGCATGCATTACAATACAAAACAACATCATTAGCCACTGTGGTTCGTGTGGCATACATTACAACACAAAACAACACCATTAGCCAGTGTGCTTCATATGGCATACATAACAACACAAAGCAACACCATTAGCCAGTGTGCTTCATGTGGCATACATTACAACACAAAACAACATCATTAGACAGTGTGCTTCGTGTGGCATACATAACAACACAAAGCAACACCATTAGGCAGTGTGCTTCATGTGGCATAAATTACAACACAAAACAACATCGTTAGGCAGTGTGTTTCATGTGGCATACATTACAACACAAAACAACATCATTAGCCAGTGTGCTTCATGTGGCATACATTACAAAACAAAACAGCATCATTAGCCAGTGTGCTTCATGTGGCATACATTACAACATAAAACAACATCATTAGCCAGTGTGCTTCATCTGGCATACATAACAACACAAAACAACACCATTAGCCAGTGTGCTTCATGTAGCATACATAACAACACAAAACAACACCATTAGCCAGTGTGCTTCATGTGGCATAAATTACAACACAAAACAACATCGTTAGGCAGTGTGTTTCATGTGGCATACATTACAACACAAAACAACATCATTAGCCAGTGTGCTTCATGTGGCATACATTACAAAACAAAACAGCATCTTAAGCCAGTGTGTTTCATGTGGCATACATTACAACACAAAACAACATCATTAGCCAGTGTGCTTCATGTGGCATACATTACAACACAAAACAACACCATTAGCCAGTGTGCTTCATGTGGCATACATTACAACACAAAACAACATCATTAGCCAGTGTGTTTCATGTGGCATACATTACAACACAAAACAACACCATTAGCCAGTGTGTTTCGTGTGGCATAAATTACAACACAAAACAACATCGTTAGGCAGTGTGTTTCATGTGGCATACATTACAACACAAAACAACATCATTAGCCAGTGTGGTTCGTGTGGCATACATAACAACACAAAACAACATCATTAGCCAGTGTGCTTCGTGTGGCATACATAACAACACAAAGCAACACCATTAGGCAGTATGCTTCATGTGGCATAAATTACAACACAAAACAACATCGTTAGGCAGTGTGTTTCATGTGGCATACATTACAACACAAAACAACATCATTAGCCAGTGTGGTTCGTGTGACATACATAACAACACAAAACAACATCATTAGACAGTGTGGTTCATGTGGCATACATAACAACACAAAGCAACACCATTAGGCAGTGTGCTTCATGTGGCATAAATTACAACACAAAACAACATCGTTAGGCAGTGTGTTTCATGTGGCATACATTACAATACAAAACAACATCATTAGACAGTGTGCTTCATGTGGCATACATTACAATACAAAACAACATCATTAGTCAGTGTACCTTATGTTGCATACATTACAACACAAAACAACATCATTAGCCAGAGTACTTCATGTGGCATACATTAAAACACAAAACAACATCATTAGCCAGAGTACTTCATGTGGCATACATAACAACACAAAACAACATCATTAGCCAGTGTGCTTCATGTGGCATACATAACAACACAAAACAACATCATTAGCCAGTGTGTTTCATGTGGCATACATAACAACACATAACAACATCATTAGCCAGTGTGCTTCATGTGGCATACATAACAACACAAAGCAACACCATTAGGCAGTGTTCTTCATGTGGCATAAATTACAACACAAAACAACATCGTTAGGCAGTGTGTTTCATGTGGCATACATTACAATACAAAACAACATCATTAGACAGTGTGCTTCATGTGGCATACATTACAATACAAAACAATATCATTAGTCAGTGTACCTTATGTTGCATACATTACAACACAAAAAAACATCATTAGCCAGAGTACTTCATGTGGCATACAAAACAACACAAAACAACATCATTAGCCAGTGTGTTTCATGTGGCATACATAACTACACATAATAACATCATTAGCCAGTGTGCTTCATGTGGCATACATAACAACACAAAACAACATCATTAGCCAGTGTGTTTCATGTGGCATACATAACAACACATAACAACATCATTAGCCAGTGTACTTCATGTGGCATACATTACAACACAAAACAACATCATTAGCCAGTGTGCTTCATGTGACATACATTACAACAAAAAACAACATCATTAGCCAGTGTGCTTCATGTGGCATACATTACAACACAAAACAACATCATTAGCCAGTGTGCTTCATGTGGCATACATAACAACACAAAACAACATCATTAGCCAGTGTGCTTCATGTGGCATACATTACAACACAAAACAACATCATTAGCCAGTGTGCTTCATGTGGCATACATTACAACACAAAACAACATCATTAGCCAGTGTGTTTCATGTGGCATACATAACAACACAAAACAACATCATTAGCCAGTATGCTTCATGTGGCATACACTACAACACAAAACAACATCATTAGCCAGTGTGCTTCATGTGGCATACATTACAACACAAAACAACATCATTAGCCAGTGTGTTTCATGTGGCATACATTACAACACAAAACAACATCATTAGCCAGTGTGTTTCATGTGGCATACATAACAACACAAAACAACATCATTAGCCAGTGTGCTTCATGTGGCATACATTACAACACAAAACAACATCATTAGCCAGTGTGTTTCATGTGGCATACATAACAACACAAATAACATCATTAGACAGTGTGTTTCATGTGGCATACATAACAACACAAAACAACATCATTAGCCAGTGTGTTTCATGTGGCATACATTACAACACAAAACAACATCATTAGCCAGTGTGTTTCATGTGGCATACATAACAACACAAAACAACATCATTAGCCAGAGTGCTTCATGTGGCATACATTACAACACAAAACAACATCATTAGCCAGTGTGTTTCATGTGGCATAAATAACAACACAAAACAACATCATTAGCCAGTGTGTTTCATGTGGCATACATAACAACACAAAACAACATCATTAGCCAGTGTGCTTCATGTGGCATACATAACAACACAAAACAACATCATTAGCCAGTGTGTTTCATGTGGCATACATTACAACAGAAAACAACATCATTAGCCAGTGTGCTTCATGTGGCATAAATTACAACACAAATCAACATCATTAGCCAGTGTGCTTCATGTGGCATACATAACAACACAAAACAACATCATTAGCCAGTGTGTTTCATGTGGCATACATTACAACACAAAACACAAAACAACATCATTAGCCAGTGTGTTTCATGTGGCATACATTACAACACAAAACAACCCCATTAGCCAGTGTGTTTCATGTGGCATACATAACTACACAAAACAACATCATTAGCCAGTGTGCTTCATGTGGCATACATTACAACACAAAACAACATCATTAGCCAGTGTGCTTCATGTGGCATACATTACAACACAAAACAACATCATTAGCCAGTGTGTTTCATGTGGCATACATAACAACACAAAACAACATCATTAGCCAGTATGCTTCATGTGGCATACACTACAACACAAAACAACATCATTAGCCAGTGTGCTTCATGTGGCATACATTACAACACAAAACAACATCATTAGCCAGTGTGTTTCATGTGGCATACATTACAACACAAAACAACATCATTAGCCAGTGTGTTTCATGTGGCATACATAACAACACAAAACAACATCATTAGCCAGTGTGCTTCATGTGGCATACATTACAACACAAAACAACATCATTAGCCAGTGTGTTTCATGTGGCATACATAACAACACAAAACAACATCATTAGCCAGTGTGCTTCATGTGGCATACATAACAACACAAAACAACATCATTAGCCAGTGTGTTTCATGTGGCATACATTACAACACAAAACAACATCATTAGCCAGTGTGTTTCATGTGGCATACATAACAACACAAAACAACATCATTAGCCAGTGTGTTTCATATGGCATAAATAACAACACAAAACAACATCATTAGCCAGTGTGTTTCATGTGGCATACATAACAACACAAAACAACATCATTAGCCAGTGTGCTTCATGTGGCATACATAACAACACAAAACAACATCATTAGCCAGTGTGTTTCATGTGGCATACATTACAACAGAAAACAACATCATTAGCCAGTGTGCTTCATGTGGCATAAATTACAACACAAATCAACATCATTAGCCAGTGTGCTTCATGTGGCATACATAACAACACAAAACAACATCATTAGCCAGTGTGTTTCATGTGGCATACATTACAACACAAAACACAAAACAACATCATTAGCCAGTGTGTTTCATGTGGCATACATTACAACACAAAACAACCCCATTAGCCAGTGTGTTTCATGTGGCATACATAACTACACAAAACAACATCATTAGCCAGTGTGTTTCATGTGGCATACATTACAACACAAAACAACATCATTAGCCAGTGTGCTTCATGTGGCATACATTACAACACAAAACAACATCATTAGCCAGTGTGCTTCATGTGGCATACATAACAACACAAAACAACATCATTAGCCAGTGTGCTTCATGTGGCATACATTACAACACAAAACAACATCATTAGCCAGTGTGTTTCATGTGGCATACATAACAACACAAAACAACATCATTAGCCAGTGTGCTTCATGTGGCATACATAACAACACAAAACAACATCATTAGCCAGTGTGTTTCATGTGGCATACATTACAACACAAAACAACATCATTAGCCAGTGTGTTTCATGTGGCATACATAACAACACAAAACAACATCATTAGCCAGAGTGCTTCATGTGGCATACATTACAACACAAAACAACATCATTAGCCAGTGTGTTTCATGTGGCATAAATAACAACACAAAACAACATCATTAGCCAGTGTGTTTCATGTGGCATACATAACAACACAAAACAACATCATTAGCCAGTGTGCTTCATGTGGCATACATAACAACACAAAACAACATCATTAGCCAGTGTGTTTCATGTGGCATACATTACAACAGAAAACAACATCATTAGCCAGTGTGCTTCATGTGGCATAAATTACAACACAAATCAACATCATTAGCCAGTGTGCTTCATGTGGCATACATAACAACACAAAACAACATCATTAGCCAGTGTGTTTCATGTGGCATACATTACAACACAAAACACAAAACAACATCATTAGCCAGTGTGTTTCATGTGGCATACATTACAACACAAAACAACCCCATTAGCCAGTGTGTTTCATGTGGCATACATAACTACACAAAACAACATCATTAGCCAGTGTGTTTCATGTGGCATACATTACAACACAAAACAACATCATTAGCCAGTGTGCTTCATGTGGCATACATTACAACACAAAACAACATCATTAGCCAGTGTGCTTCATGTGGCATACATAACAACACAAAACAACATCATTAGCCAGTGTGCTTCATGTGGCATACATTACAACACAAAACAACATCATTAGCCAGTGTGCTTCATGTGGCATACATAACAACACAAAACAACATCATTAGCCCGTGTGTTTCATGTGGCATAAATTACAACACAAAACAACATCATTAGACAGTGTGCTTCATCTGGCATATATTACAACACAAAACAACATCATTAGCCAGTGTGCTTCATGTGGCATACATAACAACACAAAACAACAACATTAGCCCGTGTGTTTTATGTGGCATAAATTACAACACAAAACAACATCATTAGACAGTGTGCTTCATGTGGCATAAATTACAACACAAAACAACACAATTAGCCAGTGTGCTTCATGTGGCATACATAACAACACAAAACAACATCATTAGCCAGTGTATTTCATGTGGCATACATAACAACACAAAGCAACACCATTAGGCAGTATGCTTCATGTGGCATAAATTACAACACAAAACAACATCGTTAGGCAGTGTGTTTCATGTGGCATACATTACAACACAAAACAACATCATTAGCCAGTGTGCTTCATGTGGCATACATTACAACACAAAACAACATAATTAGCCAGTGTGCTTTGTGTGGCATACATAACAACACAAAGCAACACCATTAGGCAGTGTGCTTCATGTGGCATACATTACAACACAAAACAACATCATTAGCCAGTGTGCTTCATGTGGCATACATTACAACACAAAACAACATCATTAGCCAGTGTGCTTCATGTGGCATAAATTACAACAGAAAACAACATCGTTAGGCAGTGTGTTTCATGTGGCATACATTACAACACAAAACAACATCATTATCCAGTGTGCTTCATGTGGCATACATTACAACACAAAACAACATCATTAGCCAGTGTGTTTCATGTGGCATACATAACAACACAAAACAACATCATTAGCCAGTGTGCTTCATGTGGCATACATTACAACACAAAACAACATCATTAGCCAGTGTGCTTCATGTGGCATACATTACAACACAAAGCAACATCATTAACCAGTGTGCTTCATCTGGCATACATTACAACACAAAGCAACACCATTAGCCAGTGTGCTTCATGTGGCATACATTACAGTACAAAGCAACATCATTAGCCAGTGTGCTTCATGTGGCATACATTACAGTACAAAGCAACATCATTAGCCAGTGTGCTTCATGTGGCATACATTACAACACAAAACAACAGCATTAACCAGTGTGCTTCATGTGGCATACATTACAACACAAAACAACATCATTAGCCAGTGTGCTTCATGTGGCATATATTACAACACAAAACAACACCATTAGCCAGTGTGCTTCATGTGGCATACATTACAACACAAAACAACATCATTAGCCAGTGTTCTTCATGTGACATACATAACAACACAAAACAACATCATTAGCCAGTGGGCTTCATGTGGCATACATTACAACACAAAACAACATCATTAGCTAGTGTGCTTCATGTGGCATACATAACAACACAAAACAACATCATTAGCCAGTGTGCTTCATGTGGCATACATTACAACACAAAACAACATCATTAGCCAGTGTGCTTCATGTGGCATACATTACAACACAAAACAACATCATTAGCCAGTGTGCTTCATGTGGCATACATTACAATACAAAACAACATCATTAGCCACTGTGCTTCATGTGGCATACATTACAACACAAAACAACATCATTAGCCAGTGTGCTTCATGTGGCATACATAACAACACAAAACAACATCATTAGCCAGTGTGCTTCATGTGGCATACATTACAACACAAAACAACATCATTAGCCAGTGTGCTTCATGTGGCATACATTACAACACAAAACAACACCTTTAGCCAGTGTGCTTCATGTGGCATACATTACAACACAAAGCAACACCATTAGCCAGTGTGCTTCATGTGGCATATATTACAACACAAAACAACACCATTAGCCAGTGTGCTTCATGTGGCATACATTACAATACAAAACAACATCATAAGCCAGTGTGCTTCATGTGGCATACATTACAACACTAAACAACATCATTAGCCAGTGTACTTCATGTGGCATACATTACAACACAAAACAACATCATTAGCCAGTGTGCTTCATGTGGCATACATAACGACACAAAACAACATCATTAGCCAGTGTGCTTCATGTGGCATAAATTACAACACAAAACAACATCGTTAGGCAGTGTGCTTCATGTGGCATACATTGCAATACAAAACAACATCATTAGCCAGTGTGCTTCATGTGGCATACATTACAACACTAAACAACATCATTAGCCAGTGTACTTCATGTGGCATAAATTACAACACAAAACAACATCATTAGCCAGTGTGCTTCATGTGACATACATAACAACACAAAGCAACATCATTAGCCAGTGTGTTTCATGTGGCATACATTACAACACAAAACAACATCATTAGCCAGTGTGCTTCATGTGGCATACATTACAACACAAAACAACATCATTAGCCAGTGTGCTTCATCTGGCATACATTACAACACAAAACAACACCATTAGCCAGTGTGCTTCATGTGGCATACATTACAACACAAAACAACACCATTAGACAGTGTGCTTCATGTGGCATACATTACAATACAAAACAACATCATTAGCCAGTGTGTTTCATGTGGCATACATTACAACACAAATTAACATCATTAGCCAGTGTGCTTCATGTGGCATACATTACAACACAAAACAACATCATTAGCCAGTGTGCTTCATGTGGCATACATTACAACACAAAACAACATCATTAGCCAGTGTGCTTCATGTGGCATACATTACAACACAAAACAACATCATTAGCCAGTGTGCTTCATGTGGCATACATTACAACACAAAACAACATCATTAGCCAGTGTGCTTCATATGGCATACATTTCAACACAAAACAACATCATTAGCCAGTGTGCTTCATATGGCATACATTTCAACACAAAACATCACCATTAGCCACTGTGCTTCATTTGAGACGATTTAAATGATATGATATTAAATGAGGAAATGCTGAAAAAGACTGTATCATGGTCGCTTTATGTTTGATGCGGCTCAATTTATAAGACACGGTGTCTATATTCAAGGTATAACTGTGACATTTACTAGTAGTTACTGAATAATGTATGGCTTTGATACATTTCCTCCTGAAAATTTGATTCATAGTATTGATAAATGCCTGTTTGAAAATATAAATTGCACATTCACCTTGGTTTGGAGCACACGAGCGATTATATTAAGATTCTTGCTCACATGATTTATTTTATCATTTTTTTGTCAAACTCTAAATGGCAAAATTATTTCTTCAGGATTGCAATGTAGCTAGTGGTGTAAATAATATTACATATGTTGTGATACAACTGTTTATGGGATAACGTCTCACGGCAGCTCATTGTGATATATGTTGCGATACAACTGTTTACGAGATAACGTCTCAAGGCCGCTCATTGTGATATATGTTGTGATACAACTGTTTACGGGATAACGTCTCACGGCAGCTCATTGTGATATATTTTGTGATACAACTGTTTACAGGATAACGTCTCACGGCAGCTCATTGTGATATATGTTGTGATACAACTGTTTACAGGATAACGTCTCACGGCAGCTCATTGTGATATATGTTGTGATACAACTGTTTACAGGATAACCTCTCACGGCAGCTCATTGTGATATATGTTGCGATACAACTGTTAACGGGATAACGTCTCACAGCCGCTCATTGTGATATATGTTGCGATACAACTGTTTACGGGATAACGTCTCACGGCAGCTCATTGTGATATATGTTGCGATACAACTGTTTACGGGATAACGTCTCACGGCAGCTCATTGTGATATATGTTGTGGTACAACTGTTTACGGGATAACGTCTCACGGCAGCTCATTGTGATATATGTTGCGGTACAACTGTTCACGGGATAACGTCTCACGGCAGCTCATTGTGATTTATGTTGCGATACAACTGTTTACGGGATAACGTCTCACGGCAGCTCATTATGATATATATTGTGATACAACTGTTTAGGGGATAACGTCTCACGGCAGCTCATTATGATATATGTTGTGATACAACTGTTTACGGGATAACGTCTCATGGCAGCTCATCATGATATATATTGTGATACAACTGTTTACGGAATAACGTCTCACTGCAGCTCTTTATGATATATGTTGTGATACAACTGTTTATGGGATAACGTCTCACGGCAGCTCATGTTGTGATACAACTGTTTATGGGATAACGTCTCACGGCCGCTCATTATGATCTATCATTTTTAAGTTAAGCTGAATTAAATGTTCCATCCATCTTCAAAGGTGGTTATCTGTTACAATCAGTATATATCGATTCTGGCTGCAACCCTGTTGAGCTATTTTGAAACAAACCAGACTATATAATTAGAACTTCAATTTATGGGTAGTCTCAAGCGATATCCATAACGGAAATAGATACAAATCCGACACAGCATGCTGTATTATACTGAATATGTTTTTGTTTATAAGTTTTGTTTCGTATGTGTTTGCATTAGAAAAGTGATGAGGTAAAAACTACTGCTTGTATTTAAAAAGTATGTAAAACGTTCATATTAAATAAATGGTCATTGTGTAACTAAACATATACTGCAGCTAAACAATATTAAAGAAACAACTTCTAATATATATTGTTTAGGGAAGCCTCAATATTAATGAAAACAAAGAATGTAAAAACATCTTAAATAATGCGTTATTTAAAATTTTTCTTACAAGTTACAGTGAGGCGGGTTTGATATACTGTTGGAGGTACTCAGTTTCATTGTATAATTTATTCAGATACATGTACATTTAAAACAATATAGGATTCGCTAGTAACTTAGAAGCCACCGCCTTATTCAGAAACACGTTCATGTTAATGCATGGCAATTTCAAAACGTAAATCCATTGCAAATGCTTTGGTTTATAGTGCTGGTACAACGGCTATTCTATTTTTCTCCCCTGTATCCCGCGATTCGATTTCATTCCTTATTTAGAAGGCCAGTCACAATCATGTAAATGAGGCAAGTTATAGTTACTGTACATAATGTTTTCTTCACACTCTAACGAGGACCTAAAATCGTTTCAGAAACGGCCTGGTTTATGCTTATTTGTTTATAATGACTACAGGTCTGTGTATGAATTGCTGATATAACATTGAAATAAACTACAGATGGGTCTAGTGAGCAGCCACAGACGGAAATGCTCTCAATTTCGCTAATTATTATTATTATTATTATTATTATTATTATTATTATTATTATTATTATTATTATTATTATTATTATACCACATTTATATAGCACTCTTTCCATGCGTATAGCACGTTCAAAAGTGTTTTACAAGTTTTAAACAGACGTTTAAACGTTTCAAGTTTCTCAGCATCTCTAATGTTTATTGGGAGAGTGTTCCTTTGTCTCGGAGCAGTGTATGAAAAGCATCGCGGTTCTAGTCTTAGGCAAAACTTATGACACAGAGTCATTTGATCTTAGACTCCGTGTCGGCCTGTAAACCTCCAGCATGTCCTTGATATAGGCTGGGGGATGATCGTGCAGAGCTTTGAAAGTGTAAGCCAGAATTTTGTACTGTATTCTGTATCACAAGGGTAACCAATGTAGCTCCTCCAAAACAGGAGTGATATGACTAATCGTTATGAGCTGCCGTGTTCTGAACGTGTTGTAATTTGTCCAGTATGATATTTGGAATACCAGTTAACAACGCATTACAACAATCCAATCGTGACGTTACCAGGCTGTTAACAAGGGATTTGGTGGCACCACTGGTAAGGTACCGTCTGATGTGGCCTATTCTTCATAGTTTTGCATATCCTGCCCTGCACACAGATCCATACTCATGTTGGAGTCTACCACTGCGCCGAGATCCTTTACACTGTTTGTAGCTTCTATCACAGTGTTGCCAACCTTTACCGATACGTCAACGATATGTTTAGAATTAAGCTTCGATGCGAACAGCATTACTTCTGTTTCATCGGCATTGAGCTTAAGCATGTTGCAGTCCATCCACATGACAATATCAGCAAGGCAGCTCTCAATGCGGCACAATGCCTCATTTCTTGTAACGGTTTCCAATGGCTTGACTGATAGATACAACTGCGAATTGATGCAGCAGTCTGTGGCGCCTGCATATGTCACCAACTGGTTTCGTGTACATAATGTAATTCTTTGGTCCCAGTACTGATCCCTGTGGAACAACGTATTTAATCAGCACAGGTGTTGACAATTTACCATCTACGCACATCGTTTGATAGTGGTCACTTAGATACGATGCCATCAAAGCATGGGCTTTTTCAGTGACTCCGAATTGGCGTTCAAGGCGGTGCAACAGTGACTGATGATCAATAGTGTCGAAAGCTGCGGACAGATCCAGTAGCACTAAAACTGTAACACAGTTTTGGTCAAGAGACTCGAGGATGTAATTCTGTACTTTCATTAAAGCCGACTCACTTGAGTGAAACTTTCTGTATGCAGACTGCATTCCCTCAGGTAGTGTGTTATCATCAAGATAGCGCTTCTAATCCGGCATCGACTACCTTTTCCAAAACCTTTGAAATGGACAGAAGGTTGGATACGGGTCTGTTGTTTTTGTGAGTATCGGGGTCTAAGCCAGGTTTCTTTAGAAGATGTCTTATCCGGACATTCTTAAACTCCTTTGGTACATAGTCCTGACTCCAGGGATGCATTGATTATTTGAGTTATAAGCGGCACGATTTCATCCAGACATTCTTTTAAAAGCCATGTTGGTATCGGGTCAAGTTCACAGGATTAATTCGGAGATTTTTGTATTATTCTTCGAACTTCTTCCTCTGTTGAGGGAGGTAAAGCTTCAAGACAGTTTGTTATTGTATGCTTTTTTTCGGGGGTTTATTCCACTTGATATGAATTGTTTTTCTTGTGTGAGTTGATATCCTCTCTAATGTTTTTGATTTTACGGATGAAAAAGTCGCTGAAATGTTGTGCTAGTTCCTTGGAGCATATATTAGAGGGTAGGACAGTATCGCCACTGTTCCCTAGCAGATATTTAGTAACCTTAGTCAGGCCTTTATTATCACGACTACATGACTGTACCTTATCAGAGTAATCGATTCGAGCCCGTGTAAAGAAGCCTATTGACCTTTGAACACTGATTTTGGTATATTGAGGTTTGTGATTTTCGCCACTGACGTTCAAGCTTACGTTTCAAATGTTTTGCATCGTGCAGTTCGTCAGTAAACCAGGGACAGCTAGGTCGAAGTACAATTGTTTTCATCCGGACGGGAGCATGTTTATCAATCAATGGATTTAAGCCATTCGAATATGCATTTACTAGCGTATCCACGTCAGTACCTGCCGGATGTATATCAATGGCAACTTCTACCATTAATACTTGCATCAACAGTAAAAATAATATATAAACTTACAGATTTAAAAAGTAACCAAATAAATAAATATGCATTGTAACTTAACCTGAAAACGATAAAATGGACATGACAATCATTCAGGGGGATCCCTACTCTTCGGCAGAATTCGACAGTGATAACGGATTTACTAAGAACTTCATGGGCTTTAAAAAAGAATTGCATAATACTTTGAAAATGTATTTGAGAAATAAAAATGTATTTATACATACATATGAAATTGATCTTGATTATTCTAAATCTTTTTAATTCGAATGTTTTTGTCAGAAGGGTCGGTGACATAACCAACTTTCCTAAACTACTTTAACTGTGAAAGGTCGCCTGCCTCTATATAAAACGTTACGAAGTCATGATAATAGCTACAAACTGTTCTTTCCTAAGGAATATTTAAGCCATAAAGAATTTGAAATCAGCAAAATCAGCCAGTTACACGACTTCATTTCATCCTTTTTGATTTATTGTACATAATTATCTCAGAGTTTGTAATTTGGCTGCTTAAAATAGTAACGTTATGAATAGTAAGGTCACAGTTATCAATAAAAAAAACATATTGCTGGTTTCAGTTAAACAATAACATTAAAACTTCTACTCCTACCACACATACTGATACGGCATGCTCCCGCGTCATATCACCAGTCATGAACATACCACTTCAGTGAATACAGATATTACATACTCCCTCGTGATACTACCAGTCCTAACCGTACCACTTCAGTGCACACAGATATGACATACTCCCCTCGTCATATCACAAGTCCTGACTCTACAACTTCAGTGAATACAGATATTACATACTCCCTCGTGATACTACCAGTCCTAACCGTACCACTTCAGTGCACACAGATATGACATACTCCCTCGTGATATCACAAGTCCTGACTGTAGCATTTCAGTGCATACAGATATAATATACTAACTTGTGATATCACCAGTCCTAACCGTACCACTTAAGTGCACACAGATATGACACACTCAATCGTGATATCACCCGTCCTGATCCCACCACTTTAGTAAACACAGATATAACATACTCCCTCGTGATATCAAAAGTCCTAACCGTACCACTTAAGTGCACACAGATATGACACACTCCCTCGTGATATAACAAGTCCTGACTGTACAACTTCAGTGCACACAGATATGACACACTCCCTCGTGATATCACCAGTGCTGACCGTACCACTTCAGTGCAAACATATATAACTTATTCCCTCGTGATATCCCCAGTCCTGACCGTACCACTTCAGTGCAAACAGATATGACATACTCCCTCCTGATATCACCAGTCCTGACTGTACCACTTCAGTGCACACGAAATGACATACTACCTCATGATATCATCAGTCCGGACCATACCACTTCAGTGCATACATATATAATAAATCCCTCGTGATATCTGCAGTCCTGACCATACCACTTCAGTGCGCACAGATATAACATACTCCCTCGTGACATCACCAGTGCTGACCATACCACTTCAGTACACACAGATATAACATACACCTTAGTGATACCACCAGTCCTAACCATATTACTTCAGTGCACACAGATATGACACACTCCCTCGTGATATCACCAGTCCTGACCATACCACTTCAGTGCATACAGATATAATATATTCCCTCGTGATATTGCTAGTTCAGACCATACCACTTCAGTGCACACAGATATGGCATACACCCTCGTAGTATTGCTAATCCTGACCATTCAAATTCAGTGCACACAGATATAACATACTCTCCCGTGGAATTGCTAGTTCAGACCATACCACTTCAGTGCATACAGATATGGCATACTCCCTCGTGGTATTGCTAGTCCTGACTATTCAAATTCAGTGCACAGAGATATGACATACTCTCTCGTGGAATGGCTAGTTTAGACCATACCACTTCAGTGCTCACAGATATGGCATACTCCCGCGTGGTATTGATAGTCCAAACCATATATGGCATACTCCATCGTGTTATCACCAATCCTGACCGTACTACTTCAGTGCACACAGATATGACATACGTTCTCGTGATATCACCAATCCTGACAATACAGCGCCAGTGCACACAGATATAACATACTCCCTTGTGATAACACCAGTCCTGACAATACAGCGCCAGTGCACACAGATATAACATACTCCCTCGTGATATCACCAGTCCTGACAATACAGCGCCAGTGCACACAGATATAACATACTCCCTTGTGATATCACCAGTCCTGACAATACAGCGCCAGTGCACACAGATATAACATACTCCCTCGTGATATCACCAGTCCTGACAATACAGCGCCAGTGCACACAGATATAACATACTCCCTCGTGATATCACCAGTCCTGACAATACAGCGCCAGTGCACACAGATATAACATACTCCCTCGTGATATCACCAGTCCTGACAATACAGCGCCAGTGCACACAGATATAACATACTCCCTCGTGATATCACCAGTCCTGACAATACAGCGCCAGTGCACACAGATATAACATACTCCCTCGTGATATCACCAGTCCTGACAATACAGCGCCAGTGCACACAGATATAACATACTCCCTCGTGATATCACCAGTCCTGACAATACAGCGCCAGTGCACACAGATATAACATACTCCCTCGTGATATCACCAGTCCTGACAATACAGCGCCAGTGCACACAGATATAATATACTCCCTCGTGATATCACCAGTCCTGACAATACAGCGCCAGTGCACACAGATATAACATACTCCCTCGTGATACTACCAGTCCTGACCATACCACTTCAGTGCACACAGATATGACATACGTTCTCGTGATATCACCAGTCCTGACAATACAGCGCCAGTGCACACATATATAACATACTCCCTCGTGATATCACCAGTCCTGACAATACAGCGCCAGTGCACACAGATATAACATACTCCCTTGTGATAACACCAGTCCTGACAATACAGCGCCAGTGCACACAGATATAACATACTCCCTCGTGATATCACCAGTCCTGACAATACAGCGCCAGTGCACACAGATATAACATACTCCCTTGTGATAACACCAGTCCTGACAATACAGCGCCAGTGCACACAGATATAACATACTCCCTCGTGATATCACCAGTCCTGACAATACAGCGCCAGTGCACACAGATATAACATACTCCCTCGTGATATCACCAGTCCTGACAATACAGCGCCAGTGCACACAGATATAACATACTCCCTCGTGATATCACCAGTCCTGACAATACAGCGCCAGTGCACACAGATATAACATACTCCCTCGTGATATCACCAGTCCTGACAATACAGCGCCAGTGCACACAGATATAATATACTCCCTCGTGATATCACCGGTCCTGACAATACAGCGCCAGTGCACACAGATATAACATACTCCCTCGTGATACTACCAGTCCTGACCATACCACTTCAGTTCACACAGATATGACATACTCCATCGTGATATCACCAGTCTTGACCATACCACTTCAGTGCACACAGATATGGCATACTCCCTCGTGATATCACCAGTCTTGACCATACCACTTCTGTGCACACAGATATGGCATACTCCATCGTGATATCACCAGTCTTGACCATACCATTTCAGTGCACACAGATATGGCATACTCCATCGTGATATCACCAGTCTTGACCATACCATTTCAGTGCACACAGATATGGCATACTCCATCGTGATATCACCAGTCTTGACCATACCATTTCAGTGCACACAGATATGGCATACTCCATCGTAATATCACCAGTCCTGACCGTACCACTTCTGTGCAAACAGATATGACATACTCCATCGTGATATCACCAGTCTTGACCATACCGCTTAAGTGCACACAGATATGGCATTCTCCCTCGTCATATCACAAGTCCTGACCATACCGCTTAAGTGCACACAGATATGGCATTCTCCCTCGTCATATCACAAGTCCTGACCATACCACTTCAGTGCACACAGATATGGCAATCTCCCTCGTCATATCACAAGTCCTGACCATACCGCTTAAGTGCACACAGATATGGCATTCTCCCTCGTCATATCACAAGTCCTAACCATACCACTTCAGTGCACACAGATATGGCATTCTCCCTCGTCATATCACAAGTCCTGACCATACCACTTCTGTGCACACAGATATGACATACTCCATCGTGATATCACCAGTCTTGACCATACCGCTTCTGTGCACACAGATATAACATACTCCATCGTGATATCACCAGTCTTGACCATACCACTTCTGTGCACACAGATATTACACATAACATAACATTTTCAATTATAGCGAGCATGAACGGAAATATATAAGGATATGCAATTACATTTTGTATAACACTATTACACAAAAATACTATGGCAGGAATACAAATATATACATGTACTGACATGGCAATAAACACATATCGTTTCGTGAGAAACATTCCTCAAATGTAAATAAAAAAAGCCTTGCCGTCACAAATAATATAGTGAGAAATGAGGATGAGTTAGTAAGAATTCGTCACGGAGGAAGAATGACAAGTACTGCCTTCCTTTCTTGCATTGTTATTATATAATAAATTGGACAATGTTCCTGATTTAATCATTCTGCCCGTAGACGAAACCAGACGCCTGTTAACATCATTTGTAATGATTGAGCAATTTCCATCGTAAGGCGCTTGGTATTTTAAAATTTACACGAAATTCAAATATTTATTTTAGAGCATCACATTTGAACATTTCAGTAAAAAAGAAAAATATGTTTATTTCAATAACGTTTAAAGTGCACATGGCTGTCATGTGGTGTAGTTTAAAATGCAAATCCATCTAGTTGTTTCACAGGTACTGTATCTTTATTTAATAACCATTGAGAAAGGCTTGGATTCTAATTTTAATGTGAAATATGGCGCTATTGTGGCTTTAATAAGCTTCAAATGAACAAAAAGGGTCTACTCACTATCCATATCAGATCCAACTTCACGCAGTTATAATAATGTCCAAAAGTTCAGTCAATTTAATAAAATAAATGTCACATTATTTCTTTACAAATTCTAGTAGTGCTAAACGTCATTAAAGGTGAGTTATATTCAATTAAGGAATGCCTAGTAACTTGTTCAAAGTTTATGGGATATGATCTTACGAGCAACACGTGCAGAGTAAGTGAAACCCAAAGAGCTACGTAATATGTAAATCTATATACCATGAACGTTCAACAAAAATTTCCTATATTTATAGCATTAACACACACGATTAATACCACACTTGCTTTACAATTAGACTGGCACCTATACATTTGTAAATTATATGTTGTATCATTAAGTTAAAGTTGATGAACGGAACAGAAATATTCACGCATTTTGTTAACTACCCGTTTTTTAATGACGTCATTGACGTTAATAATTATGAGTTTTCTGGAGTCATATTCAATCGCAAATTTCGAGCAAGCCTTACGTCGATTTTATACAAAATGATGCCCGAAGGTGAAAATGACCGTTCACATTAAGGAGATGAAAGACAAACTTAAAAGCAGGAGTTACGTTTTGGTAATGCATTATAATCATTTGTTACATTATATCAATCAACTGAGTGATGTATTGATTTAATACCATAATGATATAAATGTGTACACCGAGAATCAAAGGTAAAGCCATTAATATTGCAATCCTCATAATAACAAGACGTAGTTATAGACAATAGACAATATTTTATTCAAAAGTAATTCAGGCCTCCGGCCTATAATGCAAATGAAAAAGTTATAATTTCTAGTAAACATGCACATTGAAAAAAATGCAATATATTACTTTTATTAACATAGATATACTAACTCTGTGGCATTTTATCAATTTTGTTATTGTAATAATAGAAAGAACTGTAAGTAGTTATCAAGCATTTATAAGAGCATAAGCAGAGAGCCTCTTTTAATTTTGTTACGAGATGTCGCTTAGAACATAAACATAATCTTTACTATTTCTGAACTACTGCAAATAAAATCATCTATGTATAAATCTTGTTTTGTAACGTTTATACTAACAGTAAATTATTCTTATATTGTATTATTATTAAACATTCCATAATTATGTAAACTGGTTTAATGTTAATAATTTGTCGGAATCGAATGTGTGATTACAATTAATTGATTACGTAGATCTTTATGAAATGTGCACCTAATTACAACATGAAATTCAGTCTTGAATTTCTTGTAAACTACAAAGATATATTCTATCGACCTATAATAGATTGTAATGACTTCCAGTTTCGACGAGCAGCGAATAGTTTTAACATTGTAGTTTGGAAAATGCTATTCTATTTCATTTAAGTGTAAGTGCTTTCCAACATTTAACACAGCTTTTTTAATGTAAAAACTTTCTTATAAGATGTGTATGTCATTATCGGAGAGTATTGTCTAAAATTCTTTGTTTGAATACAATTATAAAAGTTAGTTCCTCTTGTGATATAAAAAAAAACGAATCCGTAACGGAGTCAAACATAGTATCAAATAATTTAAAGATTTCATAGTGGTTTAAATAACCAATATGATTTTGCAGTTTATGAATTATTGTGTTTTTGCCTCAGATTGGAAGCATATCCTTGGCTGTTGTCCATATATATTTCTGCGTTACTAACAATCCCAAAAATTTATGAGAAGACACTATTTGTATATTTTCGCAATTGTACTTCCATTTTTCATTGTCACGTAATTAACTGTCATTTCTGAAACTATAACTTTTGTTTTCTTAAGATTTACTTTCATCCCTGTTCGATCACAGAATATTGAAATAGCGCTAATGTGGTATGGCCAGCATTGGTAATATCACGAGGGCAGACTAAAGTTATGTTGATTTGACCCTACTGTACTTGTATGGCGCTTTGGGCAGACTAAAATTATGTTGAATTTTGTGTTCGTCTTTTCGATACTGAACTTGAATTTAACACTTAGTTTAACTCTAACCTTCTAAGTATCCAATATTGAAGAGTTATATATTGTAATATCAGAAGACGAAAAACAAATATAAACTAACTTCGAAATGCCAGATAGAACGAACTTGATTACGGAATACATTAATTAATATTTATGATTATCAATACATACAGCATATGCAGTATAGTATATGGACAAAGTGGCTAGTCCACCTGCGGTAATGTAGCCTTTCTACATTAATACATACAGCATATGCAGTATAGTATATGGACAAAGTGGCTAGTCCACCCGCGGTAATGTAGCCTTTCTACATTAATACATACAGCATATGCAGTATAGTATATGGACAAAGTGGCTAGTCCACCCGCAGTAATGTAGCCTTTCACATTAAGATGGCCTCGTCTTTACCTTGGTTCGTTCTGAAAATTTTACTAACTTGCTTAAAGATTATTTCTCATACCCATGGCTTGCTTGTGTAATCGAACTCTTCAAATTCTTCAGATAGAAGAAATTATTCTCGATAATTTTCTTTAACTTAATTTAACAACTAACAAGAGACCCAAGAGGGCCTGAGGACGCTCTACTGACTCACACCCTCAGGGGCGGAGTCATTTTTAACCCTACACATAGGGATAATTTATACCAAATATGAACAAACCTGACATACCGGTTCTCAAGAAAATGATTTTAGTAATTCCCCATTTTTACCTTTTTGGGGCCCCTCCTGACCCCTTTAGACAGTGGAACCCATTCATTTTTACAAATCTGAACCTCCTTCACCAAACAACGCTTCTGTGAAGATATAGGCAAAATCATTTCGATTTATAAAAAAAAGATTTTATAGTGACATGTGTCTCCTAATTGAACCGTCGGAGCGGGGTCATATTTAACCCTAGGGACACCATTTGAACAAATATAACAATACTATAGTTGGTCATCATTACTACATAAACATTTTGAAAATCTGTTTGGCCATTCATGAGAAGAAGATTTTTTAAATTTTGGACTATTTTTAGTAACGGCGGCCATCTTGAATTTCAGATCGAAAAAAAAATCTTCTGTATAGTCTCCTATGCAACAGAAACATGCATGTGAAGTTTCAGTTTAATTGGCTTAGTGGTTTCAGAATAAATGAAAGAAAAAGAGAATTTTCTGTTTTCCAATAGTATCCCTATGTAAAATTCTAAGTCCCCTTACAGGGCCCCTATAAATTTTAGCCCCTAAATTCTTATCTGAAATCAAACCCCTACACATAGGAATAATTTATGCCAAATATGAACAAATCTGACATACTGGTTCTCAAGAAAACGATTTTAGTAATTCCCCATTTTTACCCTTT
Source organism: Panopea generosa (assembly GCA_029582155.1). NCBI lineage: Eukaryota > Metazoa > Mollusca > Bivalvia > Adapedonta > Hiatellidae > Panopea > Panopea generosa. The sequence goes on along the minus strand of CM055896.1, from coordinate 22,691,992 downwards.
TGGGGCCCCTCCTGACCCCTTAAGACAGTGGAACCCATTCATTTGACAAATCTGAACTTCCTTCACCAAACAATGCTTCTATGAAGATAAAGGCAAAATCATTTCAATTTTTAAAAAAAATATATATATATTATAATGACATGTGTCCCCTAATTGAACCGTCGGGGCGGGGTCATATTTAACCCTAGGGACACCATTTGAACAAATCTAACAATACTATAGTTGGTCAACATTACTACATAAACATTTTGAAAATCTGTTGGGTCGTTCATGATAAGAAGATTTTATTAGTTTTGGACTATTTTTAGTAACGGCGGCCATCTTGAATTTCAAATAAAAAAAAAAATCTTCTGTATAGTCTCCTATGTAACAGAAATATGCATGTGAAGTTTCAGTTTAATTGGCTTAGTGGTTTCAGAATAAATGAAAGAAAAAGATAATTTTCTGTTTTCCCATAGTATCCCTATGTAAAATTCTAAGTCCCCTTACAGGGCCTCTATAAATTTTATCCCCTAAATTCTTATCTGCAATCGAACCCCTACACATAGGGATAATTTATGAACAAATCTGACATACCGGTTCTCAAGAAAACGATTTTAGTAATTCTGAATTTTCACCCTTATGGGGACCCCTCCTGACCCCTTTAGACAGTGGAACACATTAATTTTTACAAATCTGAACCTCCTTCACCAAACAATGCTTCTGTGAAGATAAAGGCAAAATCATTTCAATTTAAAAAAAAAAAAAAATAATTATTATTGTAATGACATGTGTCCCCTAATTGAACCGTCGGGGCGGGGTCATATTTAACCCTAGGGACACCATTTGAACAAATATCACAATACTATAGTTGGTCATCATTACTACATAAACATTTTAAAAATCTGTTGGGCCGTTCATGAGTAGAAGATTTTTTAAATTTTGGACTTTTTTTAGTAACGGCGGCCATTTTGAATTTCAGATCGAAAAAAAATCTTCTGTATAGTCTCCTATGCAACAGAAACATGCATGTGAAGTTTCAGTTTAATTTGCCTAGTGGTTTCAGAGAAAGTGCTGCTAACAGACGACACACGACAGACGACGGACGACAGACAACGCGCCATCGCATAAGCGCTTCTGGCCTATGGCCAGTAGAGCTAAAAATAATCATGAACATACTCTATTATTTTCATCACTGGCTAACTTTTTTCTTCCAAGGGATTCTCTGATTAGAGACTATGAACTTAGATACAGTTTCGATAAAAAGTACGGATACATATTGTTTTTGTTTCTTTTTCATTCTCCCTCCCAACCACACGGTTTTTTAACGCGATAAAGATAAATTTATATATTACCCTAGGATGTTACAATTATTCAACAGTATTTCCAACAATGATCAGTTTCTGAGATAACTGAAATAGGTTTCAACATAATATTCACTGCACATGCATGTTTATAAATTTAAAGTATTGTATCGACGAGTCGTATTTCCATCGTGATGACATAATCAACATCAATTCAGCTGATCACTAGTGTAAACATTTCACTGATACTGGCACACTGCCAATATTGCTTTATTACTCTAACACGATTTAATTATGATACTTCGAATTTTGCATTTTATTTCATACATAATTCTGCAGAGGGTCCAAGATTTCGAAAAATTACCTCTGTTGACTTTTCATAACAACCTATAGGTGCTCTGGCTTCTGCAGTATTGTTAAGCACTCTTATTAACATCTTATAACATCTTATAACATCTTATTAACATCTTATAACATCTTATTTACATCTTATAACATCTTATTTACATCTTATTTACATCTTTATATCTCGTGTTATGATGTGACGGCAGGGGAAAGAGAGAGCGACGTTGGTTTAAGTTTAAGACATCTACTGTCTCAAATCGGCAACCCACGAGGTCACTTGTTCTGTTATGTTAAACTCATTATGAGTCTATGCATTGATTTTGCGAGTATAGTTGTGGTGGCTGTATTTTTTTAATGCACCCTCCTCACCGTTTGGACATATATTGACATATTGTGTCTGATGCATTTGTTGTATGGCAGATTTACTTACTCCCAAGGAACTAAGTGATCAGTTTTCTGGTGCCAGGTTTGTCATTAACGATTCCCCTGATGTGACGGTGGTGGATTTTTGAAGCATCTTTATTCATTGCTTTACTTGTCTATTGTGCTATGGCGGTGATCTAGTATTGGAATACTGTGAATTTTGGCAGATGTACATTGTGTAATTTTGTATATCAAATTAGCTAATAGAATATTGTTTGACCCCTTTGCGGTTGATCGTCATGTTTTCTTTCTAAAATGTGCGGCGTCCTGAAAGATTGGATACGCAATACTGACGAACTCACCTTAAATACTTAAACGGACGGAGGCGCTATACCTCCGTGTTAGACATACCTTTATTATAATTTTCTTTGTCAGGTATCTAAATGGTCATTGGGTTCATCGTGGTACAGCACCACTTGATTTATAATATGCTCACCTGCGTACTTCTGTGTACAATTGTGCCTTCTGCTATATCTATCTTTTTATGGTGTGATGACGAGGATGAACTACACTTGATGCACATCTCCAGTGGCGTCATGTGCTACAGACAGTTCTAATGTGGTGGCCACTGTTTTCACTTAGATGGTGTGATGACGAGGATGAAGACGCTTAATGCACGTGTCATCCGCTACTGACCGTTTTAATATGGCAGCCACTTTTGCCACTTAGATGGTGTGATGACAAGGACGAACAACACTTGATGCACCTCTCCAGTTGCGCCATGTACAACTAACCGTTCTAATGTGGCGGCCACTTTTGTCACTTAGATGGTGTGATGACGAAGACGAACAACACTTGATGCACCTCTCCAGTGGCGCCATGTACTACTGACCGTTCCAATGTGGCGGCCACTTTTGTCACTTAGATGGTGTGATGACGAAGACGAACAACACTTGGTGCACCTCTCCAGTTGCACCATGTACTACTGACCGTTCTAATGTGGCAGCCACTTTTGTCACTTAGATGGTGTGATGACGAAGACGAACAACACTTGATGCACCTCTCCAGTGGCGCAATGTACTACTGACCGTTCTAATGTGGCGGCTACTTTTATCACTTAGATGGTGTGATGACGAGGACGAACAACACTTGATGCACCTCTCCAGTTGCGCCATGTGCTACTGACCGTTCTAATGTGGCGGCCAATTTTGTCACTTAAATGGTGTGTTGACGAGGACGAGCAACTCTTGATGCATCTCTCCAGTTGCGCCATGTACTACTGACCGTTCTAATGTGGCAGCCACTTTTGTGACTTAGATGGTGTGATGACGAGTACGAACAACACTTGATGCACCTCTTCAGTTGCGCCATGTACTACTGACCGTTCTAATGTGGCGGCCACTTTTGTCACTTAGATGGTGTGATGACGAGGACGAGTAACACTTGATGCATCTCTCCAGTTGCGCCATGAACTACTGACCGTTCTAATGTGGCGGCCACTTTTGTCACTTAGATGGTGTGATGACGAGGACAAACAACACTTGATGCACCTCTCCAGTTGCGCCATGAACTACTGACCGTTCTAATGTGGCGGCCACTTTTGTCACTTAGATGGTGTGATGACGAAGACAAACAACACTTGATGCACCTCTCCAGTGTCGCCATGTGCTACTGACAGTTCTTATGTGGCAGCTACTTTTGTCACTTAGATGGTGTGATGACGAAGACGAACAACACTTGATGCACCTCTCCAGTGGCGCCATGTGCTACTAACTGTTCTAATGTTGCGGCCACTTTTGTCACTTAGATGGTGTGATGACGAAGACGAACAACACTTGATGCACCTCTCCAGTGGCGCCATGTACTACTGACCGTTCTAATGTGGCGGCCACTTTTGTCACTTAGATGGTGTGATGACGAAGACCAACAACACTTGATGCACCTCTCCAGTAACACCATGTACTACTGACCTTTCTAATATGGCAGCCATTTTTGTCACTAAGATAGTGTGATGACGAAGACGAACAACACTTGATGCATCTCTCCAGTGGCGTCATGTGCTACTGACCGTTCTAATGTGGCAGCCACTGCTGTGACTTAGATGGTGTGATGACGAAGACGAACAACACTTGATGCACCTCTCCAGTGGCGCCATGTGCTACTGACCGTTCTAATGTGGCGGCCACTTTTGTCACTTAGATGGTGTGATTACGAAGACGAACAACACTTGATGCACCTCCCCAGTGGCGCCATGTGCTACTGACTGTTCTAATGTGGCTGCCACTGTTGTCACTAAGATGGTGTGATGACGAAGACGAACAACACTTGATGCACCTCTCCAGCGGCGCCATGTGCTACTGACCGTTCTAATGTGGCGGCCACTTTTGTCACTTAGATGGTGTGATGACGAAGACGAACAACACTTGATGCATCTCTTCAGTGGCGCCATGTACTACTGACCGTTCTAATGTGGCGGCCACTTTTGTCACTTAGATGGTGTGATGACGAAGACGAACAACACTTGATGCACCTCTTCAGTGGTGCCATGTGCTACTGACCGTTCTAATGTGGCGGCCACTTTTGTCACTTAGATGGTGTGATGACGAAGACGAACAACACTTGATGCACCTCTCCAGTGGCGCCATGTGCAACTGACCGTTCTAATGTGGCGGCCACTTTTGTCACTTAGATGGTGTGATGACGAAGACGAACAACACTTGATGCACCTCTCCAGTTGCGCCATGTGCTACTGACAGTTCTTATGTGGCAGCTACTTTTGTCACTTAGATGGTGTGATGACGAGGACGAACAACACTTGATGCACCTCTCCAGTGGCGCCATGTGCTACTGACCGTTCTAATGTGGCTGCCACTGTTGTCACTTAGATGGTGTGATGACGAAGACGAACAACACTTGATGCACCTCTCCAGTGGCGCCATGTACTACTGACCGTTCTAATGTGGCGGCCACTTTTGTCACTAAGATGATGTGATGACGAAGACGAACAACACTTGATGCACCTCTCCAGTGGCGCCATGTGCTACTGACTGTTCTAATGTGGCAGCCACTGTTGTCACTTAGATGGTGTGATTACGAAGACGAACAACACTTGATGCACCTCTCCAGTGGCGCCATGTGCTACTGACTGTTCTAATGTGGCGGCCACTTTTGTCACTTAGATGGTGTGATAACGAAGACGAACAACACTTGATGCACCTCTTCAGTGGCGCCATGTGCTACTGACCGTTCTAATGTGGCGGCCACTTTTGTCACTTAGTCCCTCTGTATGTTACTTATTGTAATCACTCTGCACATCAATCACGTCCATTTGCTTTGGTGGCTCTGTCATTTGAATACATCGTCATATTTTTGTTATTGTTTTCTTATTTGCATTTGGAATATCATTTTTCCTTTGACCGTTCATTTACAGTATATAGCCAGATTGTTATTCGCACTCACTGTTATCTTACCTATATTATAGTTAGTTTTAATGTATTTCCACATGACATTTTAGGTGCACATTGTAAACGTCTAAAGTTAGTTTATTATTTCATCACCTTTAATGAAGATACTCAGTATAACCGAGTTGGTTATTGTTTGGGTACGTCTGCTGCCAATGGATCAGTTTGACAGATACTACATATGTGTTTTTGGTTCGCAAATTGGCACAATAGTTTGTAGTGAGTTTGTACCGCGATTGTTGTGTGCTTATTCAATTTATTGATATTGATCTGTTAAATTGCTTTCTATACAATAACTCAAAAAGTTTCGGTGGAACACCAGATGAATGATTCAATTACACAGAAAATACAATCGTTAAACATGGAAGACAAAATTAATTAGAATGTCAAAACGGTAATAAATCAAGTATTGTCCGTTTTTCCTTAATTATTATCTAAAGCACGCCATAAAGAATCATCTTTTATGACGTCTATTTTTATAATTATTATTCTTATTTCTTTAAAAAGTATCAACAATGTCAGGTTTTGTAGTAAAAATATTAGTCAATTTTAATATTTGAAGTATTTATAAATTAATGGTTATCCATTGGCCAGTTTCAATGAATTAAAACTTTTAATATAATTTATGGAAGTCAAACACATGCGTGTAAGTTATATTTTTACCTATATAGTGAATTGATTAATATTTGTTATTGTAAAATGTTATTTGATGTAGTAATGGAGCTAAGGTGATTATTACCTTCAATCATCTGAAGGTCACACAACCCTGCACGATAATGTATTATATAGCAGTATATGACTATCGCACTGAGACATTTAAGTGATCTCCGTATTAATATAAGAATTCAATTGTTATGACTTAGAAAATATTTCGTCTCTTATTTAAGTAATAAGATTGTCAGATTTTGTAAAAAATCTTGTAGTTCTTGTATTGTTCAAGGATTCCATTTGATGTAGGGTTCAAACAGAAATGGTCGTTGGCCAAATTTGTATCTATTTAACGTTAGGAGTTTAAAAGAAACAACTTCTAAGATAATTTATGCAGGGTTTGTCAGAAATAGACATAACAGACCAGTCCTGCAAACAGCCAAATTATCTACTTTTCTCATTTTCCAATATTATTCATATGAAACAGTTTAAATCCATTTTGGACCCTCTGCATGATTATGTATCAAATCCATTTTGGACCCTCTGCATGATTATGTATCAAATCCATTTTGGACCCTCTGCATGATTATGTATCAAATCCATTTTGGACCCTCTGCATGATTATGTATCAAATCCATTTTGGACCCTCTGCATGATTATGTATCAAATCAGTTTTAAAGGTACAACTTCTCAACTGATATGAAAAAAAAGTGCGCAAGATCGCAAATTGAATAAAATCAATGCTGATTATACAGATACCTAATTCTGTAATACCCTTCTACAAATGAGATTTGTTGGAATGCCGATATATCCGATGAGAAAACGACTGCTTTCACATCTAATGGACACAGTATGCATTTAATCCTGTATGGAAGGAATTCTCATTATCTTAAGACCGGTTCAAACAGGACTATTATGATGATCGCAAAACAAATACGCTGGATGAAAAATAAGTGATTATTCTAGTTGAAATGGAGGAAACGCAGACAAACAGTTTAATTCCAGTCGCATGTTATACTGCGCCATGTTGTCTTCTGGTGGAGCTATCCCTGATAATAATATAGGATGTGTTTCAAACTATTACCATAAGCGGTAAAAAGAAAAGACATGACGTGTTTGTATATGTTGTCTCAGTTGTCCATATAAATTGAAAATTAAATAGTTTAATAGATTTTATAAATATTTGTATACGTATGCATAGAAGCTCTGAAATAAAACAGTAAGAGTAAATAGCATACAGACGACTCAGCTTTCATAACAAGAGCAGACATATAAACAATGTGTATGATAATTAACATTTACACCTATGGCCTAACTCCTTCATTTATGTATATGCTGTGTTTTGTCGTTTATATACATGTATCATGATACATATTATCAAAATCAAACCTAAAACAGTGTATCCGAGACATTATGAGATTTTTTACATAAATGCTGTCAATGTCCACTTACTTAACACATGATACATATAAGGTCCACTTACTTTACACATGATACATATAAGGTCCACTTACTTTGCACGTAGAACATGTAAGTGTATATCTTATGAACGCGGTCAGGGTTGAATTACTTTGCACGTGGTACATGTAAGTGTATATCATATGAACGCGGTCAGGGTCAACTTACGTTGCACGTGGTACTTGTAAGTGTATATCTTATGAACGCTGTCAAGGTCCACTTACTTTGCAGGTGGTATATGTAAGTGTATATCTTATGAATGCGGTCAGGGTCCACTTACTTTGCACGTGGTACAGGTAAGTGTATACCTTATGAACGCTGTCAGGGTCCACTTACTTTGCACGTGGTACATGTTAGTGTATATCTTATGAACGCGGTCAGGGTCCACTTACTTTCCACGTGGTACATGTAAGTGTATATCTTATGAATGCGGTCAGGGTCCACTTACTTTGCACGTGGTACATGTAAGTGTATATCTTATGAACGCGATCAGGGTCCACTTACTTTGCACGAGGAACATGTAAGTGTATATCTTATGAACGCTGTCAGGGTCCACTTACTTTGCACGTGAACATGTAAGTGTATATCTTATGAACGCAGGTCAGGGTCCACTTACTTTGCACGTGGTACATGTAAGTGTATATCTTATGAACGCGGTCAGGGTCCACTTATTTTGCACGTGGTACATGTAAGTGTATATCTTATGAACGCTGTCAGGGTCCACTTACTTTGCACGTGGTACATGTAAGTGTATATCTTATGTACGCTGTCAGGGTCCACTTACTTTGCACGTGGTACATGTAAGTGTATATCTTATGAACGCTGTCAGGGTCCACCTACTTTGCACGTGGTACATGTAAGTGTATATCTTATGAACACGGTCAAGGTCCACTTACTTTGCACGTGGTACATGTAAGTGTATATCTTATGAACGCGGTCAAGGTCCACTTACTTTGCACGTGGGACATATAAGTGTATATCTTATGAACGCTGTCAGGGTCCATTCACTTTGCACGTGGTACATGTAAGTGTATATCGTATGAATGCGGTCAGGGTCCACTTACTTTGCAAATGGTACATGTAAGTGTATATCTTATGAAAGCTGTCAGGGTCCACTTACTTTGCAAATGGTACATGTAAGTGTATATCTTATGAAAGCTGTCAGGGTCCACTTACTTTGCACGTGGGAAATGTAAGTGTATATCTCCTGAACGCGGTCAGGGTCCACTTACTTTGCACGTGGGACATGTAAGTGTATATCTCATGAACGCGGTCAGGCTCCACTTACTTTGCACATGGTACATGTAAGTGTATATCTCATGAACTTTGTCAAGGTCCACTTACTTTGCACGTTGTACATGTAAGTGTATAGCTTATGAACGCTGTCAGGGTCCACTTACTTTGCATATAGTACATGTAAGTGTATATCTCATGAACGCGGTCACGATCCACTTACTTTGCACGTGGTACATATAAGTGTATATCTTATGAACGCAGTCAGGGTCCACTAACTTTGCACGTGGTACTTGTAAGTGTATATTTTATGAACGTTGTCAAGGTCCAATTACTTTGTACTTGGTACATGTAAGTGTATATTTTATGAACGCGGTCAAGGTCCACTTACTTTGCACGTGATACTTGTAAGTGTATATCTTATGAACGAGGTCAAGGGTCCACTTACTTTGCACGTGCTACATGTAAGTGTATATCTTATGAACGCTGTCAGGGTCCACTTACTTTGCACGTGTGACATGTAAGTGTATATCTTATGAACGCTGTCAGGGTCAATTTACTTTGCACGTGGTACATGTAAGTGTATATCTCAAGAACGCGGTCAAGGTCCACTTACTTTCCACGCGGTACATGTAAGTGTATATCTCATGAACGCGATCAGTGTCCTCTTACTTTGCACGTGGAACATGCAAGTGTATATCTCATGAACACGCTAAGTGTCCACTTACTTTACACGTGTAACATGCTCGGCCTCTAGAAATAATTTTTGTTTGCATACTACTGAACATAACAGTTATACATCTCAAAGAGAAAAAAATCTCATACTTATATTTATGTCTTTAGATAAACAATGCACCAGTCATACAGCTTGAGGCATAACAGTTCTTGTCTGTATTGTCTAGATATACTGACACACATTTGCTGCAAATGTGACGATTTATTACAAATGAATGCTGAATTGGTGGCTGTGCCCTTTGAACTCAGCGTTTTCTGTTGTTGTAAAATATTCTTATTTTTCTATTGCATGTATTACTAGCAGGTTTTTGTAGATGATCACATTAGTTTGACATCAGTCATATGTATTTTACTTTTCTAAAGAAATGCATCTCTTTCCTGACCAGATTAGCTTTATTGTCAAAATAGCAACACGCTGGAAGATAAATGCTTGATTATTACAGTTATAGGGGGAAATACAGGCTGAAGGCTTTCCATCTGCTTCAATATAAAAGACATTATATATCCCTGTTAAACAATTAAAGGTATATGACACGACGTCGGTGAAGAAATATTTAAAAGAATTATGGTCTAGACAGCATGGATATAAAGTGTGTATCTTAAATTCCCAGTCAAGTTGAAAGCGTTTACTATTGTTTAATAAGTGTATTAAACCGGATTAATCAAGACTACTATTTTACTTCCAAGATCATTAAAAAATGATTACAGATGTATTTTAAGACTGCTGACACTTAATTTTGTTATATATATATAACTATTTCACTATTAACTATTTCATGATTTTAACATTTCACTAACCAAACAATTTCTAATATTATAATAAACTACATGAAACGTAGCTTGATAAAAACAGCTCATCAGAATCAATCGCTTCATTAAAATGACTATCACAATAACATCATTGCGTGTTACAGGTGGCCGTAGAAAGCCGACATTGTAATGGTGTTTCTATTTTTGGAATCCTTGGATTCAATGTTGGCCGGAAACAGAATGTCAGCTAAACTGGTGCTATGATTCAGTGTTGCCCGGGCACAGAATGTCACCTAAACCGGTGCTAGTATACAATGATGCCCGAGAACAGAATGTCGCCGAAACCAGTGCTACATTTAGTATACAATGTTGCTAGGATTCAGTGTTGCCCGGAAACAGAATGTCGCCGAAATCGGTGCTAGAAATTAGTGTTGCCCGGGAGCAGAATGTCGCCGAAACCGGTGCTAAGATTCCGTGTTGCCCGGGAACAGAATGTCGCCGAAACCGGTGCTAGGATTCAGTGTTGCCTAAGAACAGAATGTCGCAGAGACCGGTGCCAGGATTCAATGTTGATGTTTACTGTGTGGTGTATATGATTGGTGTACCGCTGTCTTATTTACCTGAACCCAGATAGCACAACTGATACTGCCATAACTTTTATATTATTCAAATAACTGTTGATATACTTGATGCCGATTGATTTGATTGATGGGAATTCAAACATTGACGACGGCAAGTAATCAATGACAGGCCCTTATGCTAAAAGCATCTCATTTGCATTGAAAAGTTCATGTTTGTTGATTAATTGATATAGAACGGCTTCCATCGATTAACTCGCACAGTATGTTTGCAATTCTAATTACTTGCTTTTGTAACGAAAATGCTTAGTGACATTCTTTATATATATATGGAGACAATTGGGGATCTGGATAGATAGTACTTGGTTTCAATTAAGAAAAACATATTAATTATTCCGATAATGACAGATGATAATGATTAACATGCACTTCCATACCGGTGACACTATTTTTGTGCTATAAATGAGTCTTAAATAATTTGATTAGAAATATTTTCAAAATGGTTTATTGGGGCTGTGATTTCTTTCTGATGAGGAGTAGAGCAAAAAACTGGAATAGCATATACTGCAATAAGACATCGTCGGTGTTAAAAAGGGGATTGTTATGGACTATTAACAGTTGGATGTATTTATGAGCGTTTGAGGACTTCTTTTTTTCTCAAAGAGACGTCACTGCATTGTCTCTAAAGAACAAGCTAGTCAATCAACCAGTGTTTGTACATGTTATGTGCTAATACATTCCTGCTACGGAAAAGTACTTTTCTATATGATATGTTTTTACAGCGTAAAACCTAGACCTTAGTTTATATAGAACAAGCTGGCTGCTTTTAAAAGGTATTCAATGGTTATGTCTTATAAAATAGGTGACAATTAGAGTGAATGAAGGTGTCAGTTTTGGTTTGTACGAAAAATAAACTTGTCAAATGATGCAAAACTGCCATATTTGAGTGGAAGGGAAATACATCTTAAATCAAGACTTAAATCAAGATAGATAAAAAAACGCGCACGTAGTACTTAATACACGGATGATACCAAAACCCGACCATGTTCCGGCTGCCAAGGCAAAACTCAGGCTGCAGAGAAAATGTAAATGTGGTGTACTTGATAGTAACTTATTTGTTTAGATGTACTAATCTTAATCATTATGCATTGCCATTTGCATATTTAAAAAAATGCCTTGAAACTTACCTTATATATTTTTCTAACGTACTTACTGTTATGCTCTTTAAACTTTACTACAGATCATATATATATTTTTAATAACAAATTGTATACATATTTTAATTCATTATTAGATATAAAATTTAAAAAAAAGTTTAAAAAATCACTCTTTTTTTTCAAAACTTGTGCATGTTCGGCGAGCTGATAATATGTCACAGCTGTAAACCCGCTGTAAAATATATTTCTGTTCTATCGAAAAAAACAAAAACAATTGTAGTTGCTTGATTGTGTTATTATTTTCATTGTTAAAGGTTCAGTATATCATAATAATGGATTAAATACATGGTTATTTGAAAATGATTTACATTAACTCAGCAGGGATATTTGCCAAAAACAGCGATAAATCGTCAAAAACAAGTTTCAAGACCTCAACTAAGACATTTTTATTTTATCTTATTGTTCAATATTTTCTTATTTCATATGCAAAGGAAAACGCATATTGATTTCAATTATGCGTCAAAACGCCACAATCAAGTATTGCACACACCGTATTTGCATTTTTCTTGTAGTTGGAAAGTTGTCGGGTCACCCGGAACATGGCCCCAATACATTGCGGTTCGTATATTCCCATAAGGCATAGTACCACCATTGGAAAAAGGAAGTGCTTAATGGCGGTTATAAATAATCCTTGTTTCCTCTTCTTTAAAAAAGCATTTTATTTATGTTAATGCTCATTTTATTTTATTTAAATGGCATTATTGTTGTATTTTGAACATTTTGAAGCATTGTAATGTTTGATTTGTGAATTGAGAAAAAAAATGATGCTTGGAAATTGGGGTATGAATACATGATTTCGAAAGTCACTTTCACTTTGTGAACAGTGTACATTTGTCATCACATTTTGGTAGTGCACAGGTTGAAAAGTTTCACTTCTTTCAATTAGGTCTCTCTATGAATGGCAAGCCTTCAAACTTTTATTATTTACTATAGAATGAAGAATAAATATCGATAGTAGGGTTATACCATAATGCACTGTATTGAAAGCAATGGCGACCTCCATGTGGCGACTGCTGTATTTTTAACACGTGATCGTGACGTTTTAATATGACAGCGCCCAGAGTTTATTCAGTCAGTCGGAAGATTTTATTTACCCTCGCTCTTTGCATATAGCATTTTGGCGAGCAGGAACAGAAGATTATGTAGCCAGTAGACGGCATTGGCAGGGTCGCTACGTCTCCCGGTGTTGCACCGCTGGCTGGAACTGTTGATTATGTTGATCAGTCGTTTCTGGTCGTAAAGTTGGAGATTAGTTGAGGTCGATGAGTAGTCTTGTAGATGTTGATTAATCTTGTAGCCGGTGGTTAATTCTCTGTTGTTTGTTTGCCCAGAGTTAATTTCTAAAATGACCCTCATGCGACTTAACCAACAAAAAGAAAAATTCAACTGTGTAGTGAGATCTGTATACGATTGTGAATTAACATTTCTTGACAAAACGATATCGACCAGGATACGTCATTGTTTTTGAACTTCATGTTTATTATCTAAGAAATGAAAAGAAAAAAATATGATAAAACTTAATTAGAAATTATGACATGTATTGAACTAGTTCAGTATATGCGTCTCCTTGTGGTTAATGTGATTTCTACTTTCGTAATGAATTGCGTGCGAGTGCACTTAATTTGAATAGTATTTTCAACTTAAGAGACTAGATGTCGCGACAAAAATGGCATAACTTGTTGCTGCAATCTTTAATCAGTTTTTATGAGCGTATGTGCAAATGATAGTTCTGCTGAACTCTGGTTCTCATCAATTTCAATGTTGATAATATTGGCATTAGTTCCTTTGTCTGTGAAGTTGATTTAAAATAGATTTTGATTTATCGAAATTACGTTACAGTATATATTAAAGTGTAACACGTGTATAAACCGATAAGTACGCGTCCAGAAAGAAAATTACTATTACTGCAGTTATCAACCAATCGTGTCATAGACATGACAGCTGTATTTTACTTAGGTAAAAGTACTCCGATTATGTGTGTTTTTGTTTGTGGCACACAATGGATTAGGACATAGGTGTTATTTGGAATATCTTGAATGTGTAAGTGGGTGTCAATTTAACCAGATGCGCAATATATTCACATGAACGAGTCAGACATCCTGCACTCATAGCCACGTGACAAACGACCAATTGTATTTATATCTGGTGTTTGGTTCTGTAGACGGTACATACAACCCTGTGGTATTTCCATACAAGAACAACTCAAATTGTGCGTGTAATTTAACTTGTTCTTGCCTTTTGCGGGTATAAATAGCCGACAAGCCAGATTAAAGTATAGAACGTCACAACATTGAATAATTGTTACGTGAAGTAAAGGACATACATGTATTAATATTGACAAATAAAAAAAAGTGTCTTCTTTTAAAATCGGGGTATGTTTACATTTACTTAGTGTATACAATCTAAAGGTTATTGCAACAATATGTATAAACACTGCTAAACGTCTCACACGCAAATTAATTTTGTACTGTTCTACATTTAAAGACATGGACTTCTGGAACACTGGATACATTACCAATCGTTCTAAAAGTGCCATGTACCCATAGATAGTCCTCTGTTGGTCCAATTATGCAGAAAAAACACATGGGGTTGACCAAGTTGCTTTTTCACAATTTCGATGGTTTGATGGCACCCCTGCATTTTTGACAATTCTGCCCATTTGTTGCAGTGTATCACTACGCATCTTTAAACTGTTATAGCATAATCAAACAATTCCCACTGTCACCCAAACTTTGCAGAAATCATGAAAATGTTCCAATATTCCCATATGCACAAAGAAATATGACATTTTATGCATTTTGAACATAAAAAATGCCAAACCGCTTAACACAGTTCTAATTTCTTAGGCGTAAAAATCTACCGTCATGTAAGGGAGGTAATTCTTCAGTGATACCATGAAGAGTAGAAATTGTCATGACATGTGACTGAAATCTTTGTCGAACAAACCTTTACCATTTCTAAATATAAAAATACGCCTTTTGAATTCATCACGCAACTGTTTTCGAATTCATGCACCAAAATAAGATGGCGGTCGCACATTCATAAATCAGTTTCGGGCGACTTGAAAACACGAAAAACTGCCCAAAAATATTAACCGTTGTGCCTTAATAAAAACAATTCTAGAAAAATAAATACTTTGAAAATGTCGTTGCATTGTCTCCTACAGTTTATTTATCTGACTGCATATTCATTTTATTGAACATGCAATATTACATAACTTAAGTGTCAAAATGCATGACATATATGGTTAATAGTTGTTTTTGCTACTAATAATGTTCTGTTTTGTTGCAAAACTATATATTTGACTTTTTTATATCTATAACAAACACATTTTAATGTTTGTAGGTACCCAGCAATAATTTGCATTAACCATTCCCCCTTTTTCAATACATGAATGAATAACATACTTGTGTGCATGCATTAGATTCATTATCAACTATGAATAGATCCCTTACCAACTGAGGTATCTATTAGGCATATATTAAATTCCAATGCTATTTTGTTCATTTTAACAATCTAAATAGCAAATGAAAGTAAAGTGTTCATGAAAGTCACTTTAAAGCAAGAAAATTAAACAATGAATGAAAATGAGACATAATATGGATACAGTATATTTGGCTGGACCGTTAAGCACATTGCGAAAAGACGGTTTGCTAAAGCGCGTCTCTTTACGACAAATTAGTTTGAAATAAATATATCGAATAATATCGCAAAAACAAATACTTATCGTGAAATGAATCGTTACTTTACAGATTTTCCAAAACTGTCAGCAAAAAATGGGCCATTAAAATAGAGTTGTTGCAATAATTATATGAAAATTAAAAATTGTCATATTGGATAATGCTATATTGTTGAATATGGAGAAAAATAGTGTACACATTCAATAACAGATGGTGAAAAAACATCAATTTCAATAAAAAAAATCTATGTTCTATAGCAATCATCATGTATCTTTATTTGAAAAAAAGTCAGAAGAATAACCGAAAAAATCAGATGATGGTACAAAAGATTCAAGCACCGGTTAACTAAATGCTGAGAAATTATTACGCGAAATTGTTTCGCGTCATTTCAAAAATGTCGCATTTTACCATTTACCTGAATGTCCAAGAGTAGGTAGATACTGTGTATTAGCCAGACCCAGCTGCATAGCTCGACAATTTTGGACATGTACTAGATTCTGACATACACCACAATACAGATGCCTTCCTTATGGTCGGCGCTCTGCAGTGGAGATGTCAGATTGGCAAATGCAAATAGTATGTTTACAGAACCGTGAGATGACAAATAGGTAATTCACTGGTGTATCCAGTGTAATTGGATGGAGTTACACAGAATACCTATAAAAGTATGCGATATGGGATAACAGGCTGTCACTCTGGTGCAGAAATAGCAAATGAAAACAATATAAATGTAAAAAATTATTAAAAATAGTTGGAAAAACTTCCTGTTCCCTGTACATTGAAACAGCCCAGTTAAGGGTATTATTAAAAAATTATAACACTATTATAAGAAGATTTGTACAGTATGTACAATATATTTACAATAAAATATTTTATACTTCTGCACCAGAGGGGCAGTCTGCCTTGACTAAAGCTTATATTGGCTCAAGCCTAATGAATAATGTTGATTGTGTTATTCCACTGGGGAAGGAACCCTATTTGAATTACCCTTCCCCATATCTGTCGCTCTTGGCCTGGTTCCCAGGTAATATATAATACATCACCTGTCCCAGGGTCTGCCATTATTATTTTTATAAAGCATTTGCAAATTTTGATATATAACCCCTTCTAGTTTTACAACTAGTAATGTGGGGATTTTAATATCCTTTATTGGGTGGTCTTGTTATGCATATAAATTAAAAGTAATGTGGTTAATTGCTAAGAAATAGCAATAAAAACCATAAAAGTATGGACATTTTACAAACATTACAAAAATTGTTAAGCTATACTTATATACCAGATTGAAATTCAACTAATCGTTAAATTTAATAATACTGCTGATTGGCTGAGTTTCAATTCGTTGAGCTTGAAGCAAAAATCGGATTGAAAATCATCCAATCAGCGCCAGGATAAGTAATAGTTTAGATGAATCATCTTATAATCATTGAAATAGTAACGTAGATCTAGTTGACTACGGGACTATATGGACGTATTCACTACTTAGTTCTAAGGAATATTGCGGTTAGGAAATGCCAGGATATTCATTATAGAATTACACAAGATTACCAAATTAATATATAGTGACCAATTTCTGCTAATCAGTTCTCAGAAGGTCTGATCCGAGAAGATATCGGATTTTTTAAGATATTTCTTAATTATAGCGCTTTTTAGGAATGAGCAATCTGCCGGGTGCTTTTTTTTACAAACATCACAATTTGATAAAAACATTTTTAACACAATTTTAGTCCATTGTGTACCACCATGTGATACACCATGGGAGATTAGCGGTGGTTGGTCACATTTTAATAATGTGGTGTACTAATAAAATATTGCAGGGCTGACGAATACATTTTAACATTTACTGACAATAACTAAATTAATCATCTACTTGCGTAGCTCAAGCTATGATATAACGGTACTTGCCGATACATTATTAATAAAAATGTCAGTACACTTTTGGAAGTTCTTATAACTTTTATAGTTTACAATACAAATATACAATTTAATGTATATAAATAACAATGTACGTATGTACAGGGTTATATGGTTCACCATTTACAGTAAACACTACTGTTAATGGTTTTAGGGAATGTCTATTGATGTTATTAGTATCAAGGTCATTTAATATAGAGCTATGCAAGACAATTAGCTAAAAATAGACTAATATATTAAACTTCGTTCACTTAAATTTAGATACCTGTGCAGCCACATTCTTTTTAAGTCACCTACCATACCAGCAACAAAAATAATATTGTTGCGGGTTTTACGGCATACTGTAGTTTGTTGATATTCTTATATTGACAATTTCTATTTGTATGTGGTATACACGGTTGCTAACGATATTGTCTTACAAATAAATTTTTAAGATAGCAACCCAGCACAATTTGTGTTCACAGATATACAATCAACAGAAATCAATCCTATTGAAGGTTCAGGTTGAGTCGGACACTTTTGATACCACTAGCAAACTTATTTGCGCTATAAGCAAAAGTGTCTGGCCTAACATATAGGTATTACATATAGTAAACTACCATAATAACAGTTATACACTCAACACTACTGTTTTAACTCATCATTTGGCTGCACAAGGTAGAGTAAAATAATTAAAGTCTAAATAATTATGTGAAATCATCCTCATTCATCACTCATTAATCATCACAGAAATGTGTAATCATCTTTTATGATTTTAATAATAATTTTATCCTGCTCGCCAAAATGACTGGTTCAAAGCGCGAGGGTAAATAAAACCTTATATATATATATGGCATTTGCACTTTCTTTTACACTAAATATAAACATGTTCGCATCATACTTAGTTATTTATTGTGTCTTTGCGAACATGTATGCGATTTTAACATGTTTATAATCATTTATATGATTATACTTCTAACAAACATATATACCATATACATTCAACTTAGTTCTTAATAGCTGACAACATATACGCAATAATCATTATTCTTCTTGCGTTTAATACACAAAATATATATGCAAATTCACGGCATAAAAATAATAATGTACTTTCAGTACGGGATTATATGGTTTATATCACTTAATACACACTACTGAGAGCGGTTGTGGGGAATATTATGTATGGAACGCCATAGCTGTCTTATGTGGTCCATTTTATATGTATTATGTGCATTCCTTATTATATCATGTGCATTCATCATTATATTATTTGCTTTGTTTATTATATTATGTGGATACGTTATTACATTATGTCGATACTTCATTACATTTTGTAGGTACTTTATTATATTATGTAGACTGTTTATTACATTATGTAGATACGTCATTATATTGTGTAGATACTTCATTACATTATGTCGAAAGTTTATTATATCTTGTCGAAAGTTTACTATATTATGTAGATACTTTATAACATTATGTCGAAACTTTATTATATCTTGTCGAAACTTTGTAATATTATGTAGAAACTTTATTATATTCTGTAGATACTTCATTACATTATGTCGAAACTTTATTATATCTTGTCAAAAGTTTATTATATTCTGTATATACTTATGGACCGCATAAGACAGCTATGGCGTTCCATAATTATGAATATCTTCCATCCTGTTATTCAATATAGAGTAACACAAGACTTTTACCCCAAATATCTGTGACCAGTTATTGTTAATCAGTTCATTTCAGATCTGATCTGAGATGATATTTAATTTATTAGAATATGTTTTACTATGTGCGCTTTTAAGGTATGTGCGAGCTGCCGGGTGCCCTAATATATATTTTTTCACAGTTTAACTTTATGTTTATTTTATTAAACTTTTAAACCATTCTGTATCAATATTGATACATAAATGGATCGATTAACAGTGACTGGTCAGTTTAAAAAATGCGATATGCTAATAAATAACACTGTATTCAGCTGATACTAGGCTTATATACAAAAAAGTAGGATCTGGTAAAATATAATTAATATAGGAATTCTACTGCAGCCAAACTATTATAGGTCAGTTTACCTATACCACCAAACATTATGTTTGGGGGTTTACGTCACATCATAATTTGTTGATGGTTTACTATTGACAATTACTGATGGTACTCTGGATACATGGTTACATAAGAACTATCAATTATATTTTATCATTGTAACCACACACAATTAGTGTGTACAGACACCTCTTTAGATAGAACTAAATTGTATCGAAAGTTCATATTAAGGTCGAATCTCGCTGACAATATAGGCAAAGTATTTTGCGCTATGAGCAGTGTTGTTTGGCTTAAAGTAGTGGTGAACAACCAAAGGTGCACCTCATTTAACATAAGTAATTACATGCACTGATTATAAACCATAAATAGGTTATTTAATATATGGCTGCAATCGGTAAATACAAAATGAAATAAAAAATATTTTCTTTGTATAAACTACGAATTTGAATGCAAACTCTTCTTATTTATTGAATTCATCTTCATTCATTACTCATTATTCATCACAGAAATGCGTTATTATCTTCATATTTTTAATAATCATCTTATCCTGCTCGCCAAAATGACTGGTTCAAAGCACGAGGGTAAATAAAAACTTGTACATACATACATAAACAAATCTTCTTTTCAGAAGCTGCTGGCCCGATTTCAAAATAATTTCACGCAAATTATCCTTGAGTGACCCTCTCCTAACTAAGATTGTTCAAATTATTATGAGTTGTCAAAAAAATCTGGCCGCTAAGATGTGTGATACTTCTGTGAACAGGAGTGGACTATTGCGATCAGTAACTGTACGTCGTCCGTCAGACCACACTTTTCTTCAAATGACATCACCTCTGAATCCAGTTGGTGGAAGTTAATGAAACTTGGCCTGGATGTTCTTTTTATGATCATGCACCAAAGTTATTCAAAGAATTCCATTCCATGCAGAACTCTTGTTGCCGTAGAACGGAAAAGATAAAATTACGGTTTGTGATAATTAAACAAGTTTGTTTTTACCATTATACTAGTATCTTATGCACACTAGTCATATATAGAGGCAACTAAATCGTCTATAGCAATTATAATAGCGTGTCACCTTGGTATACGTGCTAAACCGTTATTTTTATTTCACTTACACAGATGCAGTGATAAACTGGATTCAAAAACAATATTCTCATTTCTGACTACCACTACGACTGCTTGTGAAATGTTGACATTATGGTTGTCAATTATTAAAACAACAAGTTTGGAGCAAAATGATACTCATTCATAAAATGAGCTTGAAACAATACCCGCTATGATAAGTAGTGAAAAGCCATGATCCAAGTATATCGTCGTTGAAAGTACGCTGGAGCACCCTTCCGCCCAGCCCCATTAAATAATATTACTAGTTTTCGTAAAAAAAAAAAAATAAATTCTGCTGTCAATACTTCCTATTAAATACGCTTCCAAGCGGTTTTGGTCAAATCACCTTTATTCTTTTTCAAAACATTAAGTTGTATCAAAGTTAAATTCAATATTTGAAAGAATTATGATGGGAATGCACTTTAATCCTTTTTTTTTTTTTTTGAAACAGTAATTAAAATAAAACAGTCATATAAGTTTCAGAGACACATAATTAGTTATTTTGTAAGGTTCATTAACTCTTTTGATGATGAATGAACAGACGTGGACTCGCAATCTGTATGGCCATTAAGACGATCAAACCCGCGACCTTTGGAATAAGTGGTCAACACTCTATCAACTGGGTTACCGCTCTTCTAAGAAGGTATTGTGCTCTTTAAGAGACTCACACAAATGTTAAATACCACTTTACTTAGTACGCTCCCGCATCAAACGAAGCATTGCGTTATGAATGTATAATTACTATATGAAGATATTAGTACCAGTATTTTTTTTTTATAAAATTAGTTTGTTTATTTGAATATTAGTGTCATTTTGTGCCATCGAGGGCTAATAGACGATCATTTAATCAAACAAGTCTTTCCTGCGATCTTAGAAGGTTAACCAATACTCGAGCACAATCATCTCCATAAGAAACAGTTAAGTGAAAATGTGTTAAATAGCGATGTCCCTTTAAATATTAAAATTTTGTGATTTAACTGATATTTTAGATTTACAGTGAAGTGTTCGAAGATAAGTGATCACTTAAGTAAGACTTTATACCGATTTTTGAGATACATGTGCATTAGTTTCATCAATATTTGGAAGGAATAAAACACAAACATAGAACGCCCGTGTGTGCAGGCGCCTTTTGTCCGCTCGATGCATTTTGTCTGCAGAAAAAAATAAAAATACGTCAAATTTTGTCAACATGTCTTTTGTCTGCAGAAAATTTAGGACAATGAATAGTTCTGTGCGCATCGAGACTAAAGTCGACGTATTTCTACATTGATGTAGATAAAAAGCGTTGCGAACAAAAAACTCCAAGCAGACAAAAACGGCACAGGCGTGCAAATAGCCGACATCTATTTACACATCATTGCACACACAGGTTTTTTCCTAACTGATTTTTACACAATGCTGGTGATATTCCATAGAGAATTGAAATATGAGTAATTAAAACGTTGTTGGTTGAAGGAAAGACGTAGTATTGGATCTAGAGTGACTTTTATGTAGAACAAAACAACAAAACAAGGGATGTTAAGAACGTCGACACAAATGACGTGACCGTGATGATGATGAAAACAATTATGATGATGATGATTACGGTGATGATGATGATGATGATGATGACTTATGGTTTGCTCCAATCCCCCACCCCAGTCAGACAGTCACTCAAAAAGGGATCCTGCGATAACTAGATATTTTTTCATGAAACTTGGAAATGGATTGATGGCAATATGGAGAATATGCACGTGCTTTTATTTTGTTTTTTATGACATAAATTCACACAAAGAAGTGGGATCTTGCAATAACTTTAAAAGTACATGATTTTTTCATGAAACATGTTTTTATTTTTGTTGCTATGGCAACAAATGTGGTTGCTATGGCAACAAATAGTCCAAATATATGACAAAAATAGTGAATCCTGCGATAATATAAAAAATACAAGAGATTTTTAATGAAACTTAAGAAAAAGATAGAAGACAATATGGAGAACATGCACGTTATTTTATTTTCTCCATTCGTGTTTGACTGTCCGTCAGTCAAAAATGGTGGATTCTGCCATAACTTTAAAAGTACAATATATTGTTTCATGATACCTGGAAAATAGATAGAAGGCAATACGAACAATAAGTACATCATTTTATTCTGTCTGTTCTTATGTCTGTTCGTCCATCAGTCTGTCCATCCATCAGTCACAAAAAATAAATCCTGTGTTAACTTTAAAAGTACAATATATATTTTCATGTAACCTGGTTTATAGATGATGGGTTATTTGGAGAATATACAGGTCCTTCTATTTAGCTTCAATATAAACAATTTGGTTCCTATGGCAGCACAAATGACAAATGCCCCCTTCGTTAAGGGACTTTTATTGCTCTCTCTCTCTCTCTCTCTCTCTCTTTCTCTCTCTTTCTCTCTCTCTCTCTCTCTCTCTCTCTCTCTCATCCTCTTATTTTTCAATTATTTGAATATGTACAATGCTTGCTTAAAATATCGGTAGTGTAAGTATTTTAGAACGTGATTTGTTTATGCCATTGCAAGTGGATAATTAAATCTTTTAAACATGTTTTTGTATTATTTTTGAATGTTTGTAAAATGTATCTTTTACATGGTAATGAGATATGTTTTAAAAATAGATACTCAGATATCAGCACGATCAACTATATAGCACGATCAACTATATGTACGATAAACTATGCGTACGTTCAACTATACGCATAGTTTGGTCATTAAGATTCCGAATGTCAGTACCGTGATAACTATGATACCACCAGAGTTGATACATTACTTATGTTTCTATATTTATGTTTAAATCTTCAATGAGCGGAATACGACTCACACATGGTTATAATACATGTATAATGTTTTTGTTATCATAATATGCATTGTTGATATTCGTGCTCCTATAGTGGCTGTATCCACCGACATTCAATGTTATGTCTGCTTTTTGATATGTGTTTTTATTTAGTTCTAGAATAGTATCACGGGAGATACTCATAGCTATGAACACAGCTGTATTCATTGGTAGCAAGGCAGTAAATAAAATTGTGTTCTCTTTAGACATGCTGGCCAAATGGAAGCAGATTTACACAAGTCTGTATCCTTTCCACATAATTCGTTAAACGTATGACTTTATTGTTAAATGTATGCTAAATATATGTACTTATGTGAATAAAATATTGTTTAAACTAAATGACGGCTGGCTATGAACTTTGTTCTCAGGCATGAGTCTCCCACATCTGTACAAGCAGAGAGCTAAATGTTTGGTCATCACAAAGCTTGGAATGGTAAAATGACACTAAATCAACACAAAATACCGACGTTTGTATGATAACATGACGTGTCAGATTATCTGCACGAAGCTTTCCATTGGCGGCTTGCTTTTGGCTGTTACCAAGCGGATATCAAGTGTATATCAAAGTTTATCAAGCATTTCTTGAACAAAAGAGTTCCGCTTAAGCTGGTGTTATAGTGGTTACTCAATAATCACTAATGAACACACCCAGTAAGCAGGTGCTATAGTCGTTACTCCATTACCACAAATGAACAAACACACTAAGCAGGTGCTATGGTACACACTTAGCAGGTCTTATACTTGTTAATCCATTACCAGTAATGAACAAACTCACTAAGCAGGTGCTATAGTACACACTAAGCAGGTGGTTTAGTGGTAACTCCATTACCACCAATGAACAAACTCACCAAGCAGGTGCTATAGTACACACTAAGCAGGTGCTATAGTGGTTACTCCATTACCAGTAATGAACAAACTCACTAAGCAGGTGCTATAGCACACATTAAGCAGGTGCTATAGAGGTTACTCCATTACCACTAATGAACAAACTCACTAAGGAGGTGCTATAGTACACACTAAGCAGGTGCTATAGTGGTTACTCCATTACCACCAATGAACAAACTCACTAAGCAGGTGCTATAGTACACACTAAGCAGGTGTTATAGTGGTTACCCCATTACCAGTAATGAACAAACTCACTAAGCAGGTGCTATAGTACACACTAAGCAGGTGCAATAGTGGTTACTCCATTTCCACTAATGAACAAACCCACTAAGCAGGTGCTCTAGTGGTTACTCCATTTCCAGTAATGAACAAACCCACTAAGCAGGTGCTATAGTACACACTAAGCAGGTGCTATAGTGGTTACTCCATTTCCACTAATGAACAAACCCACTAAGCAGGTGCTATAGTACACACTAAGCAGGTGCTATAGTGGTTATTCCATTACCAGTAATGAACAGACCCAGTACGCAGGTACTATAGCGGTTACTCCATTACCATTAATGAACAGACCCAGTAAGCAGGTGCTATAGTACACACTAAGCAGGTGCTATAGTGGTTACTCCATTACCAGAAATGAACAAACCCACTAAGCAGGTGCTATAGTACACACTAAGCAGGTGCTATAGTGGTTACTCCATTTCCACTAATGAACAAACCCACTAAGCAGCTGCTATAGTACACACTAAGCAGGTGCTATAGTGGTTACTCCATTACCAGTAATAAACAAACTCACTAAGCAGGTGCTATAGTACACACTAAGCACGTGCTATAGTGGGTACTCCATTGCCACTAATGAACAAACCTACTAAGCAGGTGCTATAGTGGTTACTCCATTGCCACTAATGAACAAACCTACTAACTAGGTGCTATAGTGGTTACTCCATTGCCACCAATGAACAAACCTACTAAGCAGGTGCTATAGTGGTTACTCCATTGCCACTAATGAACAAACCTACTAAGCAGGTGCTATAGTGGTTACTCCATTGCCACTAATGAACAAAACTACTAAGCAAGTGCTATAGTTGTTACTCCATTGCCACTAATGAACAAATCTACTAAGCAGGTGCTATAGTGGTTACTCCATTACCACCCATGAACAAACCTACTAAGCAGGTGCTATAGTACACACTAAGCAGGTGTTATAGTGGTTACCCCATTACCAGTAATGAACAAACTCACTAAGCAGGTGTTATAGTACACACTAAGCAGGTGCAATAGTGGTTACTCCATTTCCACTAATGAACAAACCCACTAAGCAGGTGCTATAGTTGTTACTCCATTGCCACTAATGAACAAATCTACTAAGCAGGTGCTATAGTGGTTTCTCCATTACCACTAATGAACAAACCCACTAAGCAGGTGCTATAGTACACACTAAGCAGGTGCTATAGTGGTTACTCCATTTCCACTAATGAACAAACCTACTAAGCAGGTGCTATAGTACACACTAAGCAGGTGCTATAGTGGTTACTCCATTACCAGTAATGAACAGACCCAGTACGCAGGTACTTTAGCGGTTACTCCATTACCATTAATGAACAGACCCAGTAAGCAGGTACTATAGTACACACTAAGCAGGTGCTATAGTGGTTACTCCATTACCAGTAATGAACAAACCCAGTAAGCAGGTGCTATAGTACACACTAAGCAGGTGCTATAGTGGTTACTCCATTTCCACTAATGAACAAACCCACTAAGCAGCTGCTATAGTACACACTAAGCAGGTGCTATAGTGGTTACTCCATTACCAGTAATTAACAAACTCACTAAGCAGGTGCTATAGTACACACTAAGCAGGTGCTATAGTGGTTACTCCATTACCAGTAATGAACAAACTCACTAAGCAGGTGCTATAGTACACACTAAGCAGGTGCTATAGTGGTTACTCCATTGCCACTAATGAACAAACCTACTAAGCAGGTGCTATAGTGGTTACTCCATTGCCACTAATGAACAAACCTACTAACTAGGTGCTATAGTGGTTACTCCATTACCACTAATGAACAAACCTACTAAGCAGGTGCTATAGTGGTTACTCCATTGCCCTAATGAACAAACCTACTAAGCAGGTGCTATAGTGGTTACTCCATTGCCACTAATGAACAAACCTACTAAGCAGGTGCTATAGTGGTTACTCCATTACCACTAATGAACAAATCTACTAAGCAGGTGCTATAGTTGTTACTCCATTGCCATTAATGAACAAATCTACTAAGCAGGTGCTATAGTGGTTACTCCATTACCACCAATGAACAAACCTACTAAGCAGGTGCTATAGTGGTTACTCCATTACCACCAATGAACAAACTCACTAAGCAGGTGCTATAGTCGTTACTCCATTACCTACACTGAACAGACTCACTTAGCAGGTGCTATAGTGGTTACTCCGTTACCACTAATGAACAAACTCACTAAGCAGGTGCTATAGTGGTTACTCCATTACCACTAATGAACAAACTCACTAAGCAGGTGCTATAGTGGTTACTCCATTACCAGTAATGAACAAACTCACTAAGCAGGTGCTATAGAAGGCACTCTATTATCACTAATGAACAAACTCACTAAGCAGGTGCTATAGTACACACTAAGCAGGTACTATAGTGGTTACTCCATTGCCACTAATGAACAAACCTACTAAGCAGGTGCTATAGTGGTTACTCCATTGCCACTAATGAACAAACCTACTAACTAGGTGCTATAGTGGTTACTCCATTACCACTAATGAACAAACCTACTAGGCAGGTGCTATAGTGGTTACTCCATTGCCACTAATGAACAAACCTACTAAGCAGGTGCTATAGTGGTTACTCCATTGCCACTAATGAACAAACCTACTAAGCAGGTGCTATAGTGGTTACTCCATTATCACTAATGAACAAATCTACTAAGCAGGTGCTATAGTGGTTACTCCATTACCGCTAATGAACAAACCTACTCAGCAGGTGCTATAGTGGTTACTCCATTGCCACTAATGAACAAACCTACTAAGCAGGTGCTATAGTTGTTACTCCATTGCCACTAATGAACAAATCTACTAAGCAGGTGCTATAGTGGTTACTCCATTACCACCAATGAACAAACCTAATAAGCAGGTGCTATAGTGGTTACTCCATTACCACCAATGAACAGCTCACTAAGCAGGTGCTATAGTCGTAACTCCATTACCACCAATGAACAGACTCACTTAGCAGGTGCTATAGTGGTTACTCCATTACCATGAATGAACAAACTCACTAAGCAGGTGCTATAGTGGTTACTCCATTATCACCAATGAACAGACTCACTAAGCAGGTGCTATAGTGGTTACTCCATTACCATCAATGAACAAACCTACTAAGCAGGTGCTATAGTGGTTACTCCATTGCCACTAATGAACAAACCTACTAAGCAGGTGCTATAGTTGTTACTCCATTGCCACCAATGAACAGACACACTAAGCAGGTGCTATAGTGGTTACTCCATTACCATCAATGAACAAACCTACTAAGCAGGTGCTAAAGTGGTTACTCCATTGCCACTAATGAACAAACCTACTAAGCAGGTGCTATAGTGGTAACTCCATTGCCACTAATGAACAAACCTACTAAGCAGGTGCTATAGTGGTTACTCCATTACCACTTATGAACAAACCTACTAAGCAGGTGCTATAGTGGTTACTCCATTGCCACTAATGAACAAACCTACTAAGCAGGTGCTATAGTTGTTACTCCATTACCACTAATGAACAAATCTACTAAGCAGGTGCTATAGTGGTTACTCCATTACCACCAATGAACAAACCTACTAAACAGGTGCTATAGTGGTTTCTCCATTACCACCAATGAACAAACTCACTAAGCAGGTGCTATAGTCGTAACTCCATTACCACCAATGAACAGACTCACTAAGCAGGTGCTATAGTGGTTACTCCATTACCATTAATGAACAAACCTACTAAGCAGGTGCTATAGTGGATACTCCATTATCACCAATGAACAGACTCACTAAGCAGGTGCTATAGTGGTTACTCCATTACCATCAATGAACAAACCTACTAAGCAGGTGCTATAGTGGTTACTCCATTATCACCAATGAACAAACTCACTAAGCAGGTGCTATAGTGGTTACTCCATTACCACTAATGAACAAACTCACTAAGCAGGTGCTATAGAAGGCACTCTATTATCACTAATGAACAAACTCACTAAGCAGGTGCTATAGTACACACTAAGCAGGTGCTATAGTGGTTACTCCATTACCACCAATGAACAAACCTACTAAGCAGGTGCTATAGTGGTTACTCCATTACCACCAATGAACAAACTCACTAAGCAGGTGCTATAGTCGTAACTCCATTACCACCAATGAACAGACTCACTAAGCAGGTGCTATAATGGTTATTCCATTACCACCAATGAACAGACTCACTAAGCAGGTGCTATAGTGGTTACTCCATTACCACCAATGAACAGACACACTAAGCAGGTGCTATAGTGGTTACTCCATTACCATCAATGAACAAACCTACTAAGCAGGTGCTATAGTGGTTACTCCATTACCAGTAATTAACAAACTCACTAAGCAGGTGCTATAGTACACACTAAGCAGGTGCTATAGTGGTTACTCCATTACCATCAATGAACAAACCTACTAAGCAGGTGCTATAGTGGTTACTCCATTACCAGTAATTAACAAACTCACTAAGCAGGTGCTATAGTACACACTAAGCAGGTGCTATAGTGGTTACTCCATTACCAGTAATGAACAAACTCACTAAGCAGGTGCTATAGTACACACTAAGCAGGTGCTATAGTGGTTACTCCATTGCCACTAATGAACAAACCTACTAAGCAGGTGCTATAGTGGTTACTCCATTGCCACTAATGAAAAAACCTACTAAGCAGGTGCTATAGTGGTTACTCCATTGCCCTAATGAACAAACCTACTAAGCAGGTGCTATAGTGGTTACTCCATTGCCACTAATGAACAAACCTACTAAGCAGGTGCTATAGTGGTTACTCCATTACCACTAATGAACAAATCTACTAAGCAGGTGCTATAGTTGTTACTCCATTGCCACTAATGAACAAATCTACTAAGCAGGTGCTATAGTGGTTACTCCATTACCACCAATGAACAAACCTACTAAGCAGGTGCTATAGTGGTTACTCCATTACCACCAATGAACAAACTCACTAAGCAGGTGCTATAGTCGTTACTCCATTACCTACACTGAACAGACTCACTTAGCAGGTGCTATAGTGGTTACTCCGTTACCACTAATGAACAAACTCACTAAGCAGGTGCTATAGTGGTTACTCCATTACCACTAATGAACAAACTCAGTAAGCAGGTGCTATAGTGGTTACTCCATTACCACTAATGAACAAACTCACTAAGCAGGTGCTATAGAAGGCACTCTATTATCACTAATGAACAAACTCACTAAGCAGGTGCTATAGTACACACTAAGCAGGTGCTATAGTGGTTACTCCATTACCACTAATGAACAAATCTACTAAGCAGGTGCTATAGTTGTTACTCCATTGCCACTAATGAACAAATCTACTAAGCAGGTGCTATAGTGGTTACTCCATTACCACCAATGAACAAACCTACTAAGCAGGTGCTATAGTGGTTACTCCATTACCACCAATGAACAAACTCACTAAGCAGGTGCTATAGTCGTTACTCCATTACCTACACTGAACAGACTCACTTAGCAGGTGCTATAGTGGTTACTCCGTTACCACTAATGAACAAACTCACTAAGCAGGTGCTATAGTGGTTACTCCATTACCACCAATGAACAGACTCACTAAACAGGTGCTATAATGGTTATTCCATTACCACCAATGAACAGACTCACTAAGCAGGTGCTATAGTGGTTACTCCATTACCACCAATGAACAGACTCACTAAGCAGGTGCTATAGTGGTTACTCCATTACCACCAATGAACAGACTCACTAAGCAGGTGCTATAGTGGTTACTCGATTACCACTAATGAACAAACTCACTAAGCAGGTGCTATAGTGGTTACTCCATTACCACTAATGAACAAACTCACTAAGCAGGTGCTATAGTGGTTACTCGATTACCACTAATGAACAAACTCACTAAGCAGGTGCTATAGTTGTTACTCCATTACCACTAATGAACAAACTCACTAAGCAGGTGCTATAGAAGGCACTCCATTACCACTAATGAACAAACTCACTAAGTCGGTGCTATAGTGGGTACTCCATAACCTTCTCATGAACATATCCTGTAAGCCGGTGTTATAGTTGGTACTCTATTACCACTAACGAACAGACCCTGTAAGCCAGTGTTATAGTGGATACTCCATTACCACTAATGAACAGACCCTGTAAACAGGTATTATAGTGGTTATTCCAATACCACTAATGAACAAACTCACTAAGCTGGGCGGTACATTGTAGTGCTCTGGCTAGAATGTTGGCCGCTTATGCCATATATCACAGTTAGTGTACCTGATGGCATTTCGAAAACAACTCTCAGTACTGATTCGAAACAGAAAACGGACTCAAGATAGATAGGTTTCTTCACAAGCGAGCTAAGAAAACTTATTATTAACTAACATAATCAAAAAAATCGAGACTGCTGTTTTGTTTTGGTTGTGTTCTGTGCTGAAAATATTGATAACAATTATGATTCTTTGTTATATTTTCTGTTTCGTTGAGAACTGATACATATCGAATATGATTTTTGATGATTGAGTGGGGCTTCCATAATGTTACTATTATTGTATTGCATTATTCTCCAATGTAAGGATCATTCTTGCTTCAGTCCAGACTACTTTAAACTGATGTTTCAGGAAGCTTGGCAGTCTAGACAGTATGTGCAAACGTCATGAGTATTTAATTTTAAAAAGCAAACAACATAAATAAAATATTTCGAAATCGTTGTATATACTCTTTTATTATAAAGATGTGTTGCTTTTTAGCTTTTTAACGAAGGAAGAAGATTCCTGATTGCAATTTGAAGATCAACCATTACAATAGTTTATTACATCCATTGATGTCTTACCTTTTTAATTTCTGAAATTATAAAGAGTAACAATATTAATGTCAATTTGACTTTCAGGGACTTTTCATAAAATGCTCTAATGAAATAAGCTTAGCATAGTTATATAATAACTGTCCTGTCCTTAAACATTTCTTCAATTGGATACTAGTGATTTTTCAATAGACCAGAATCTATAATATAGAACAACAAAACTAATATGCCACGAGCAAAATTTTGGTTGAAGATAACATGTCATTATATTCTAGCTTCCTAAACGCATGGCAATTGTTAAAAACAAAGAAAGATATAAACATTTTAAAAACCAAGATTAAAATTCAAATAGGTAAATGAAAAAGAATAACATAGTATCATCAATTTAAATATACGTCGTCTGGTGTCCTCTCTATGAAACATGCTAGTTTTGCGAAGTTATTAGATATAATTAATATCTAGGATTGAAATATTACACTACATGTAGGATTATACCCAAAATATAGCATAGAGCTATTATCGCTTTATTGAAAGGCATATAAACATCATCAACATCAACATCGGCGACCTTACCCAAAAGAATAAGACAGTCAAAAAACAACCAGAGTTCACCGAGACAAATATCAAGTAAAGGCAAATGAATAAGAATATAAAAAACATTTGCTAGATTAAAAAGTCCAATAAAGGAAATAAACGTTTGAAAAGAATTTGTGTTAAACTCGCGATACACACCATAAAACGGAGGGGAAAACAAGAGCAATAGTACAAAACGGACCAGCATAGAGTTAGAACACAGGGAGTGAATGATATAATTGAAAACATCATAAAATGATAATGCATGAAAGTTACAACCTAGAGTTCGCTGTACCTATGAAAAAGGTACGGAAACCATATGACGAAGAAAACTTACTAATTAGTAAAATAAGTTTGCCATGCGGAACCCGTTATCAAAATATAAGATAAGTACAGTTTACATGTTAGCATAAAACCAACAAAGTTTAATCTTGACTGTTGGAATGGTTCTAGCATTCCCGCGCAATAAACTGATTGATCAGCGACTTTTGTAAACCGTGAAAACACACAGCTAGTAACGGTAAACGTCAATACGCTACAAATTGTGAGACAGACATAAAATTCCATTTTTTTTTTAATTTTAGTAAAACATACCCGAATCAGGACCTTGTTCGGTACGTGTCTTGTATACTAACCGATATGAAAATATGACATTGAACAAATGAGTTAATCGAAGACAACTTTTTTTCTCTTAACTGAGTTTTCTACAGAAATTAAAAGTATTTATTAAGGACGATTTGAAATATCTATATCTACCGAAAGAGCAGTCAAATCGACTGCTCACTATTAAACTATTTGTCACAGTGACTATATGTTACGTTTGTTTATACTATCTGTCACAGTGACTATATGTTACGTTTGTTTATACTATATGTCACAGTGACTATATGTTACGTTTGTTTATACTATATGTTACAGTGACTATATGTTACGTTTGTTTATACTATCTGTCACAGTGACTATATGTTACGTTTGTTTATACTATATGTCACAGTGACTATATGTTACGTTTGTTTATACTATATGTCACAGTGACTATATGTTACGTTTGTTTAAAGTCTTAACTTCCATACAAAAGCCACACGATAACTGTGATGCAGCTTTCAAGTTTATACATCAAATCAGATAATACTTTTTTTAACTATTACAGTAACCATATATTGCTGTATGTACATGGCTTCATCAGTGACGTTTGATTGCGTATTTTATAAAAACGGACACCTTACTGAGAGGAATCGAAAACAGCAGGGCTGCGTTCAGCACCGTTAAACAGCAATCGCGTTTAATGCCTTGTGCCTTGTAAAACTGACCTGTACTACTTGCTAATATCAGGTTGAGCCAGTGTCCAGGAAAATATGTTAGCTAGCGTTATCAAACGTTCATAACCGAACTGAACGCAGCCAAGTTTTATAACAACCACTCATTCCTGAGCAATTACAGTCAGGACTTTTATGTACTAATTCGCTACAACAATGTCCCAATTCCCAATCAATATACTCCTATACAGACTGACGTGAAGATGAAATTGAACAGATATGCTCTTATATTCTAGAGAAATATATGAATGTATTTACTGTCAAAAGCATTCGTAAATATGAATGTTTCATCGATCAAAGCAACACTGACAACGAACAAAAAGATTACAGGCTCGATATTCGATAGACTGCTTGATTCCACAGTTAGCCTACGTATGAAATTGCATAACATGATTGTTTGGCAAATCTACGACTATATGTAAATCCTGAGAGTGTAATGAAGTGTTGATTTGGTATGATGTAAGAAGTTAAATTATGCACAAGATAATCCACTATAGCATAATCATTCCGAGTTACTTCCACTAGTATGTCCTACTCTATCAGCAGATAACTGACCAATGGTGAATATGGACGGTGGTACATTGTTACCGTAGCTATTAACTAGGAGATAAATGACAGTGGGGTTACATCTTAAGTAAAATCCGAAGGACTTTATGTCAGATTTGTGCGTGAATGACATTCATTACACATGCATTAAAACAGGAAAAAAATTAATCAAATCCTATAATAATTACCTCTTATATAGCAAGAAATATTGTGTTACATGCATATATGCATGGTTAGGACCAGTTGACAAAAAAACTATTTCCTTTTGTATAACTACTTCGTGGTTATTTGACGTTTATTTATGATATTTCCGTCATATTATAGCGTAATAATGCATACACTATGAACCACAGAATTATATATTGATGTATTTGTGTAATGAAACATTTACGTTATGAATGCAAATGTTGACCAAAACCATGCATAATACCTGAAAACATTTAATAATTTAATCCTTATAATTCCAATCCTGATGATAATACATGTATATATATTTAATTTGCTCAGACTCCTCAAGCGAATGGAAATTTAAACTATCCCCTGCAAAGTAAAGGCGTAGGAATACATCACTCTGTCCTGGTTGACATTAAATTCACTAGATCTAATATCCAATATTATCGTAACGGTTGTTGTTTCCATTATCAGCTGAACTCTGCAGGTTTATTGTAAAAAGACGAAATATTTTTAGGTGAAAAAATTGAACACCCGCCTTTTATCTCCCGATTTTGACAAATATGAAGTCGATAATTCAAGGAAATACCTACACAGTGTAGAAGCTGACGTCAGTGTTTAGGTTTTATTTACAAGAATGTTTAAAATGTGTCAACATTTACGGATGTCAAATAAATCCACGCTGATGAATTGATGGCAATCCGAATTTGTAACGTTTCAAACGTGCAATATTGTATATTTGCATTGTCTCACGATCGTCTGCTTCTGAACTTCAACTAAATCTACATGTGTATATTTCATTTTCCCTATCGAATAAATTGGTCTGTGTGAATTTTTTGTCAACGACAAGTATTCACGTTCGGTAAACCAGGATTGTGTTCAATGGTATGTTCAAGATATTGTATCGTTTCATCTCAAATATAACCATTTTATTACCTAGGCCTACTTCATTTTCTCTCAAAACAAATTATGTACTGATTGTGGCGCCCGATTAAAGTCGCTGAACCAAAGGAAAAAAACTGAAGAAAATAGCTAACAACTTTTTTTGTTGTATTTTATTATTAAAATGCGTGTGAAACCGTTGTGCATGTCATTTTATTTAGTATTAAACCGATCATCAAAATGTCGATGCTTCTTTGTTTACGCGAGAAACGGTAAAAGTGAGATTACAATTATTAGACAATGGTTCATGTAGGTATGCTTAGTTCAGTTTTATATACATATAAGGAATGAACTTGCTGAACAGTTACGAATTATGAACTTGGAACATGCAATTTCAAATCTCATGAAAAGTCAACACTTCATGTTCATAAGGAAAGATAATGTAAACCTACTTGTGGCTATTATCAAGAATAAAAACCTACATTCCATTAAATTACAGAATTAGTTTCTATAAAGCTTATATTCATCTAGATTCTCGTAACGTAATTTGGGGTAATACAAAAAGATAAACTGTCTCCTAATATTTCAAAAGAGAGCATGTCGTATTATCTTAGGTGATCAATATTTAACATTTGCAGACGCCATAAAGTTGATAAATGCACTTTCCATTGATCGAAGACTATTTCTCCAAAAAGCAAAATTTATGTACAGAGTTTCAAAAAACAAAGCACCTTCGTATATATAACAGATATGTTTAATACCCATGATGACGTTCGTAGAAATCTACGTTCAATAAATGAATTAACTGTATCACTCAAAAACCCAACAGGAATTATTCAAAGGTAGTGTGTCCTACTCTGGAACTTTAATCTGGAATAGTATACCGGTTATTATCAGAAACTGTACTACAGTCGAAAGCTTTAAAACAAATTGTGTTAAATGGTTACACACAGAATGAACTACATTTGTCCCGAAGATAATATTTAGTAATATTTAAGCAATTATTATCGCAAGTGCTACAGATATAGGCATCCACCTCCAATGTACACACATATATTGATATGACTGATTGATAATTTCGTGCAAATCTGGAAGTCTGACGTAGAAGCCAATAGAGTTTTGTCATGATATAAGAATATAAAGTATCTTTTTTCTTTAGAAACATATTTAGAATAGTTACATTCTAAATCACTTAGAAGTTTCTTAACAAAGATTCGAATTTCAGTACATAATTTAATAATAGAAACATGGAGATGTATGAGAGAGAGAGAGAGAGAGAGTTGAGAGAAACGAGCGAGTTTGTCAGATATGGAAATCAAATGATATAAAAGACGAGTTTCATTTCATTTCAATTTGTGAACCATACTGTGTTATTCGGAAAAAATATATTCCAGGTTACTATTTAAAAAAAAAATGAGTATGTTTAAATTTATGGAGTTGATACAGTCAACAAATACAAATTATGTAAATATCTATCCAAAGCGTTTAAATAAGGACATTCAACACCAAATGTTGTTACAGACTAAATTTATATAAATCATTTTCCATGTCTGAGGAAAGATCATCCTCTTTTAGAAACAAAACTGATTTAACAAACACGCAAAAGATTCGAAAGTAACATTATAAAATTAAACTGTATATTTTAATCAAAGAGACTTTCAATTGTTTACTTAAAAATCTAAAAAAGATGATATATTGTATGTAATTATCATATTTCATGTACAATCAATTTTGCAATTTTGCTATTGCATTTTGTAAATGATATGTAAATGTATCATTAGAGGGCTCCAAGGAATAATAACTTTAAACTAATTAAGCTACCCTCTTTATATAAAGACTTCCATCATATTCCATTCATTCCATATAAAAAAAACATAATAAACTGAACAGAAAATGAAATATACTTTTCCTAAACTTTTAACTACAAAGTGTACAGCATAATTACATTTTTTTGCGTTTTAAAGTAAGCATTATATTTCATGAGAAAATCCGTATTTATCAAACAATCATGTACAAAACGTTATACTTAAGACTTGGTATGCAGTGTGACAATGTGTGTTATATCACTGGTTGAAGACATTACAGAGAAGGTTCCACGGTAATTGCTACATAATCGTCTGTTACTGTTGATTAACATCCCAAGTGTACACGAAATGTATAATCTAGTTAGTTTAGTTTCCACAACAATTACAGTGCACGATGAACGAAAAGTGTATTTGTTTTTTATATATATTACAATGGTAATATCAGGAATATGATCGGCCTAAGAATCAGACAAATAAATACTGATATTTGATGAACACGTAATGTCATCACCCAGTTTATCTTTGTCTAAACAAAAAAAAACATTCCATTATATTGTATAATACCGTTGCTTGGATACGCAGGGTTTTCTTAGGCCATATGACGCAATACTTATTTTGATAACGCAAATAACAAATCTGTAAAAAAAGGTTTTAGAATACAACTCAGATATGAGAACACGGTGAACATTTTAATTTGTACTCCATACAGTGTCATAATATAGTCTTTGTAACTGGAGTGACGTTCCACTGAGACAATGCTTAAACCAGTGTGTGTATTCAGAGTATGGATAATTGCTTTGTTCGCACGTGGTGTGCCTTTTACAACAGTATTTCAGTTATTCCAAGGTGCTTCTGATATTCTATCTTTGGATTAGCTAGGTTGTTCACCAATTCAACGTCGTAACTCAAATATTATGACAAATCATAAAAAGTTGACAACACACGACAAAGGCGCACATGTTATACTATGGTGTTTGATTCGTTGAACTCATTCTATAACCAGTTATTGCGGTTCGTTATATAAATAACCTTTTGCATGTACATTACCTGTTTTCGACTTAAAAAATAAGCATTACATTTTATAAAAAAATCCGTATTTATAAAACAACTGCGTATAAACGTAACACTTGGGACAATGTGTGTTATATCACCTTCAGAAAACACGACCCTTTTCGTTTTCAAATATTTTTACAAACATTATGAAACTTTAATCGGTGTAGCCTATAAAATGCACATGTGTGGGTGAACGTATCGGAACAGGTCAGCTTCCTAATTCGGAATGAATTAACGAGGCTATTGATTTCCATAAACCGTTCACGTGTGTTGGGATAATATTTGTACAAGGCCTGTTACTGGTACATAATTTTCCATTTCCTTACAAATATCCTTTATTGAAGTGGACTGCTGAGATTGGTGTTTGCGCTGTAAGTAATTGTGTTGGTTTAGTGACACCATGAACAATTAGTCGAAACCGAATAATTACCCACTAAGTGTAAAAATGTACGATGTTAATTTCCTGAGAACTGTAACGGATGAATGGGATGTTTACAGCACCTCGATACTGAGGTGTTTTATTGGACGCCGGGGCAATATGATGAATGAGTATGGAGAATTAGAATCAATATGTATAGGTCGGTGTGTACGTATATCTATATAGAAATATGGAATTATGGTGATATAGTAATAGGGAATCGGAATGTCGATGTGAGCAATTGCATTTTGTTGATTTTTATTCTATAACTTATAGATATATACTTAAGTTTACTCATGAAAACGACGAAACAGGAAAGTTAAACATGTGCTTGGTACACTTTAACTTTGTTAAGTTGAAATTGCAATATTTCATTTAATAATTTTAAGAAAAATATAATAATTATATGTTTATTTGTTCGTTTCGTTTATACTAGAGCAACTTATTCTTGCTCGATATGAAGTAATTTCAAAGTTTATATGCATATGTTTCGAGTATTTCGTTTCCTGGGTAGATCGAACCAGAACTACGTTTTTTAATTCAGACATCACCAGGCCAAGCCTAGGATCAAACCCGCTTCCTTTAGTATGAGTAAGCAATGATATCTCCACTACATTACCAACCCGCTTCCTCCAGTATGAGTAAGCAATAATATATCCACTACATTACCAACCCGCTTCCTCTAGTATGAGTAAGCAATAATATATCCACTACATTACCAACCACACACTTTAACTGCTTGCGAGGTGATTGCTACGCTTTTGGCTTTATTTGATATATACAGGACACGTGTATTACCTCTCTATTGAGGTTATATTGATTTATATTCACATACCGCGATTTTTTATAAAAGTTGTCTGTTGTTTGTCATTTATTAGAACATGAGTAAATGTGGAAGACAGTGACCAAATCATCGTCATCGTTGTAGTTGTCGTCGTCGGTGTCGTCGTCGTCGGTGTCGTCTTTTTTGTCGTTGTCGTTGCTGTTGTTCCAAAACATAACTATTCCAAATATCATTCAATTGAACAAAATATTTAACAATGCAATATTCTAATATGAATTATAAGATAGCGTTTCCTGATACATTGTAAATCAAGAGTAAAGTGCATCTCTTACAATTATTCATTCCATTATCAGGTTTGTGTTTTAACGCATATAGCATTTCCCTTCAGATAGATGATGAACGGTTGTGAAAGGCAATAATAATAACTTTGCTGTACTATTTATATGCCGCCTGTTAACATTACAGATAATCTCAAAATGAAACATATTGTACTTGGGAAATATTATTCATCGATTTTGCAATGTTTCATTTAATAATGATCATTTATTGGACGTCAAAGTTATATTCAGTATAAAACACGAACACAGAACTAGTTGTAGATGTTATCAATTTACATTGTGTATAAAATATGTAGCTGAAATATTGGATTTGCTCGCATTTGCAATTACCATTCATATAAAGAAAAGACAAACTTCGCTCGTAATGTTATTATGCTACAGTAAATATAGCGAAGGACATTCAAAAATAAATCATGCAAAAGAATAAAAAATACATTATTGAAAACCTTCATCTTTCTGCTACATGTAATAAATATATTTGATAATGTGAGACCATTTTACAATACAACAGCACGGTTTAAAAGCAGGCACCTAGGTAGACCCGGCGCACCCAGTGGATATTGATAACGACGTCTGTAACGTCAATAACTTGCTTGTCTTTTTTTTTTTCATTGTATGCCACGCATTTACGATGTCGTTTTACCCACTTATCGAAAATGTCTATATACCAGTCCTGGTCGTACCATGCGATAATATTTGAAGTTTCAGAACGTAGTTCTGACGGTGATGAGAATCGGCAGTCCTTCAATTGCGACTGGGAATAGGCCTAGGGCAAAATCAAATGGCGCCAGGTCTGGTGGATACGGCAGGTGGTCAACTCGACCGAAAACCAGCCAATAGATCTCTAACTGTGTTGGTACAGCCGTATGTGGCGGTGCGTTGTCCTGGTGTTACAGGTAATGCTCTAGTGGTATCCCTGGTCGCTTTTTTTCATCCGTTATTATCATCCTGTCTAGGAATTCATCACCGTCCTTTTTGTATTGCTTAAGATTTTTTTTAAATCCTTCACACGTCGCTCTTTTCCATTATCCTTCAAAAACCTGGGCACCCACCGTGCATATACCTTTGACATATTTAAATATTCCGTTAGAATTGTATAAATTGTACCCACACTAACACCGATCCTGATGGATAACGCCTTAACTGTCAATCATCGATCGTTTTCAAGTGCACCTCGAACAGACGTCACGACGTCATTGCTAATTTTCGACTTTCGTCCCCTCCTCTTATCATTTCCAATGAATCACGTCCGTCGGCAAATTTCTTATTCCGCCTAAACACTAGTTCACGTTTTACTTTATGTTTGTACCTATTTCCAACTTTTCCGATGACGCCATATTTTCATGCAAATATCTATATCACAGTCTTCGAAAACGCGGTTTATGCTTGTATTTAAAATGCAAATGACGTCAAATAAAGCAGTTATGTAACTATTACGTTACGTAACAATTTATCGGATTTCTAAAGCTATTGGGCAACCATAATTGCAACTGTCGCCGTGACAATTGCAACTATACTAACGGCGTGCGCCGCATATGCGTTACTACGGTAAATGGAACGTTCGTTGCTTTGGACGTATCATCCTCGTTGTGCATACAACTTTTGAGAAAAATTTAAAATGGAAAGCGGTTTGCATTTATGTAAGTTTTGTTATCCTGAGGACGATAATAATATCATTAGAGAAAAAGTCCGATTTGTTTTTGAACGTCCCTCGTATGTAAACAAGAGACATAACTTTAATAATCGTATATCCACTGCAATACTAGCATACACACAACACATCGTATATCCACCGCAACACTAGCATACACACAACCAATCGTATATCCATCGCAACACTAGCATACACATAACCAATCGTATATCCACCGCAATACTAGCATACACACAACACATCGTATATCCACCGCAACACTAGCATACACACAACCAATCGTATGTCCATCGTAACACTAGCATACACATAACCAATCGTATATCCACCGCAATACTAGCATACACACAACCAATCGTATATCCATCGCAACACTAGCTTACACATAACCAATCGTATATTCACCGCAATACTAGCATACACACAACCAATCGCATATCCACCGCAACACTAGCATACATCCACTGCAACACTAGCATACATTCACCGCAACACTAGCATACACATAACCAATCGTATATCCACCGCAATACTAGCATACACACAACCAATCGTATATCCATCGCAACACTAGCTTACACATAACCAATCGTATATTCACCGCAATACTAGCATACACACAACCAATCGCATATCCACCGCAACACTAGCATACATCCACCGCAACACTAGCATACATACACCGCAACACTAGCATACACACAACCAATCGCATATCCACCGCAACACTAGCATACATCCACTGCAACACTAGCATACATCCACCGCAACACTAGCATACACACAACCAATCGCATATCCACCGCAACACTAGCATACATCCACTGCAACACTAGCATACATCCACCGCAACACTAGCATACACACAACCAATCGTATAGAAAATAATAAAGTGTAATATATATAGCAGACATGACAACAGGGATAACCGCCTTAGGACGGTCAGTAGCAAACTAGCTAGTCCGACGTCTTCGTTAATTTTTTGCTTCCCATCAAAAATTGTTTTAAAATGTATTTCTTTAAAACTATTACGTTTTTTAATTATGTCAATGATCATCAATTTATGAATACTTTACATACACTAAATTTTACTCTCATTTTGGCACCATTAAATTGCAATCTTATATCGAATGACATTGTTTTTAATGCGTTTTCAGCGAGTTCTGTTATTGATAATAGCTCTTC
The DNA here is from genome assembly GCA_029582155.1 of Panopea generosa. NCBI lineage: Eukaryota > Metazoa > Mollusca > Bivalvia > Adapedonta > Hiatellidae > Panopea > Panopea generosa. The sequence goes on along the minus strand of CM055896.1, from coordinate 22,649,697 downwards.
CATTGCTAGTTTATACCGAAAGCTCATTTAGTAAACATAGCGATTAAGTTTGACAAAATGAAAAAAATATGTCATCCCGACAGTACAAACTGAAAGAATTGTCGTTAATTATATTACAGGATCAAATATGTCATCTCGACAGTGCAGACTGAGAGAACTGTCGTTAATTATATTACAGGATAAAATATGTCATCCCGACAGTACAGACTGAGAGAACTGTCGTTAATTATATTACAGGATCAAATATGTCATCCTGACAGTACAAACTGAGAGAACTGTCGTTAATTATATTACAGGATCAAATTCCTTTTTTTCTCGTTTTTATGCGGACTTTGTTTGATTTGTGCGTGATTCGACGTTCTTTACACATGCATAAACTCAGAAAAAAATCCAATCCTGATAATGATAATTTCTAATGAGTTATAGGGAATACATACCAGTTGATATTAAATTCACTTATTTATCCAATTTTATCGTAACGGTTATTGTTTCCATTATCAGCTGAACTCTGCCTTTTTGTGTAAAGTGACGAAATATTTTGAGGTAAAAAAATCACATCCCCCTTTCACCTTCTGGATTAGGACATACTTCAAGGACGTACCTACACAGTCAGTTGCAATGTACACAAGGTCAAAGAATTCATTGTTCAGGTTTTAACTACACGACTCTTTAAACGTGTCAGCATTTACGATGGTTATAAATCTACGCTCATGATGGAATCTGGAACTTTTCAAACTGAATAAAGGATAGAAAAATATTGAAATTGACACTTGCAAGGTTTTTATATTTACATCTTTCGATCTTTACGATCATCTGCTTCTGTCAGTGAACTTAACCTACATTTTCATTTCATTTGTTTCCTGGTAAATTAATTGGTCTATGAAAAATACTTTTTTCGGTAAATCAGGACCGTTTAATGGTTCGTATATCGTTTCATCTCAAATATGAACATTGTGTGATCTACTTCATTGTGTGTCAAAAAAAACCGTGTCGCCGGTTGAAATCACAGAACAAAAGAAATTAACAATAAAACAATAAATAAAATAAAAACAAATAGTTAACAACTAATTTTTGTTGTATTTTATTACTAAAATAAGTGTGGAGCCGTGGTGCGTGTCATTTTTTTTTATTATTACTAAAACAAGTATGGAACCGTGGTGTGTGTCATTTTGTTCGTATAATATTAAATAACCATCAAAATGCCAATGCTTCTTTGCTTGCGTGAGAAATGTAAAAAGGTAGTTCAGCTTCAGGGGTTTTATTGAAAAATAAAATGTTTCAAATACATATATGAAAGTGAGATTGGAATTATTGTGATATATTCATAAATTAGTGTTCCTCAAAGGTAAAGAACATTTATGGAATTGCAAAAACTTTTAACGCAGTTAGAAGACAAGCTGGAAGCGTATATCATTATTTACAAATGCGCCTGATTTATTTTAATGAACTTTTTTCAAGTAAGTTAACTATTGTTCTACAACTCATAAACTCTTCCTCGCTGTTCCCTTTAAGGCCATTTGGTTTAAAACCATTGTATCAACGTGTGTTTGATACCAATCAACTAGTTTATTCAGGTAGAATATCTGCTGATTTGTGTTATTTAGAACCTATAATGAAATGTTTACAGTCGCTCTGTGTTGCTTATTTCGTACATTAAAGTTGTGTTGCTTTTTCAAAATTTAACTGTAAAGTTATGAATAATTAACTACCGTTCGTGTTCGTATTTTTTAAATACACAAGATTTGTATCTAAAAAAAATGATTGCATGTGCTGATCAGTATTTAACCGATTTTTACTCTTTTTTCATGGGGAAACATTTATTTAGGCACGAACAATATCTAATATAAACAGAGAAAACGGATTATTCAAAAACAGTCATACGTTTCAAACTGTTTACTAATAAGTGCATGAAGCATGTTTAAAGATTCTTAATAAGATGAGTTTTTAACGGTATATACATCACACAGCTATAAAGTACATATTTGATGAGAAAACATAAGAAATTATATGGGAAAAAGGCGCACGCCACCACAGACAAAAACTATCATCGAAAGAACACAGCCAAGACAACATGGTAAACATATAAATCAATGTAAAGAACAATCCTAATGTTAAGTACAATACATACCGAAAACGTGACAACTGATCTCAGCCGTGAAGATATGAATAGCCGATTGTAAAGTCTTACCGTAACGTTTTCAAGATCTGATGCTACAGTTTGTTTCACGATTTATGCCAAGGAATACAGACATTTAGAAACACATATGTGTTTATACTGGTTTTCCATTGACTAATGGTTTACTGTAAAAATGAATATTCAATCACTTTTTTCGTGACACATGTTTTAACTATCAATGAAGTTACACTAAGATGCCTGCGGTTATGAACAGTTTCAGGTATTTATCGTCGTATTTTGATTTTCATGTTTAATTGGATAGTTTACAATGGTATTCAGAGTGATATATTGTACATACATTCAAAGTCAAATAGAGTTTATTCTCGCTTATATTTTAATTTCTATACAATTAGTGTTAATATTAAGGCATACATTGTACAAAAACTAATTTCCTAAATGAAGCACATTTTGGCTGCCTTCAGAAGATGTTAAACCGATAACCATCGATATTCCTGTCACAACGGTGCCTGGATAGCTTATTTGGTAACGTGTTTGATATTCAACTATGGTGTTGCGAGTTCGAATCTCCGCCAAGTCGCAGTCACTGAGATGATTGGCCGTGAACTTTTTTCTATGACGACTACCATCTCACATCTTTGAAAGTAGTGTCTTGTTGACTGAATAATGAGCGTCAAGTACTGGTTAACCTTCCATGACTAGACTACCATCTCACATCTTTGAAAGTAGTGTCTTGTAGAGACAATATGCGTCTAGTACTGGTTAACCTTCTATGACGACTACCATTTCACATCTTTGAAAGTAGTGTCTTGTAGAGACAATGTGCGTCTAGTACTTGTTAACCTTCTATGACTAGACTACCATTTCACATCTTTGAAAGTAGTGTCTTGTAAAGACAATGTGCGTCTAGTACTTGTTAACTTTCTATGACGACTACCATTTCACATCTTTGAAAGTAGTGTCTAGTAGAGACAATATGCGTCTAGTACTGGTTAACCTTCTATGACTAGACTACCATTTCACATCTTTGAAAGTAGTGTCTTGTAGAGACAATATGCGTCTAGTACTGGTTAACCTTATATGACTAGACTACCGTTTCACATCTTTGAAAGTAGTGTCTTGTAGAGACAATATGCGTCTAGTACTGGTTAACCTTCTATGACGACTACCATCTCACATCTTTGAAAGTAGTGTCTTGTAGAGACAATATGCGTCTAGTACTGGTTAACCTTCTATGACTAGACTACCATTTCACATCTTTGAAAGTAGTGTCTTGTAGAGACAATATGCGTCTAGTACTGGTTAACCTTCTATGACTAGACTACCATTTCACATCTTTGAAAGTAGTGTCTTGTAGAGACAATATGCGTCTAGTATTGGTTAACCTTCTATGACTAGACTACCATCTCACATCTTTGAAAGTAGTGTCTTGTAGAGACAATATGCGTCTAGTACTGGTTAACCTTATATGACGACTACCATTTCACATCTTTGAAAGTAGTGTCTGGTAGAGACAATGTGCGTCTAGTACTTGTTAACCTTCTATGACTAGACTACCATTTCACATCTTTGAAAGTAGTGTCTTGTAGAGACAATGTGCGTCTAGTACTGGTTAACCTTCTATGACGACTACCATTTCACATCTTTGAAAGTAGTGTCTTGTAGAGATAATGTGCGTTTAGTACTGGTTAACCTTCTATGACTAGACTACCATTTCACATCTTTGAAAGTAGTGTCTTGTAGAGACAATATGCGTCTAGTACTGGTTAACCTTCTATGACTAGACTACCATTTCACATCTTTGAAAGTAGTGTCTTGTAGAGACAATATGCGTCTAGTACTGGTTAACCTTCTATGACTAGACTACCATCTCACATCTTTGAAAGTAGTGTCTTGTAAAGACAATGTGCGTCTAGTACTTGTTAACTTTCTATGACTAGAGTACCATTTCACATCTTTGAAAGTAGTGTCTTGTAGAGACAATATGTGTCTAGTACTGGTTAACCTTCTATGACTAGACTACCATTTCACATCTTTGAAAGTAGTGTCTTGTAGAGACAATATGCGTCTAGTACTGGTTAACCTTCTATGACTAGACTACCATTTCACATCTTTGAAAGTAGTGTCTTGTAGAGACAATATGCGTCTAGTACTGGTTAACCTTCTATGACTAGACTACCATCTCACATCTTTGAAAGTAGTGTCTTGTAGAGACAATATGCGTCTAGTACTGGTTAACTTTCTATGACTAGACTACCATTTCACATCTTTGAAAGTAGTGTCTTGTAGAGACAATATGTGTCTAGTACTGGTTAACCTTCTATGACTAGACTACCATTTCACATCTTTGAAAGTAGTGTCTTGTAGAGACAATATGCGTCTAGTACTGGTTAACCTTCTATGACTAGACTACCATTTCACATCTTTGAAAGTAGTGTCTTGTAGAGACAATATGCGTCTAGTACTGGTTAACCTTCTATGACTAGACTACCATCTCACATCTTTGAAAGTAGTGTCTTGTAGAGACAATATGCGTCTAGTACTGGTTAACTTTCTATGACTAGACTACCATTTCACATCTTTGAAAGTAGTGTCTTGTAGAGACAATATGTGTCTAGTACTGGTTAACCTTCTATGACTAGACTACCATTTCACATCTTTGAAAGTAGTGTCTTGTAGAGACAATATGCGTCTAGTACTGGTTAACCTTCTATGACGACTAACATTTCACATCTTTGAAAGTAGTGTCTTGTAGAGACAATATGCGTCTAGTACTGGTTAAACTTCTATGACGACTACCATCTCACATCTTTGAAAGTAGTGTCTTTTAGAGAAAATATGCGTCTAGTACTGGTTAACCTTCTATGACGACTACCATCTCACATCTTTGAAAGTAGTGTCTTTTAGAGAAAATATGCGTCTAGTACTTGTTAACCTTCTATGACTAGACTACCATTTCACATCTTTGAAAGTAGTGTCTTGTAGAGACAATGTGCGTCTAGTACTGGTTAACCTTCTATGACGACTACCATTTCACATCTTTGAAAGTAGTGTCTTGTAGAGATAATGTGCGTTTAGTACTGGTTAACCTTCTATGACTAGACTACCATTTCACATCTTTGAAAGTAGTGTCTTGTAAAGACAATATGCGTCTAGTACTGGTTAACCTTCTATGACTAGACTACCATTTCACATCTTTGAAAGTAGTGTCTTGTAGAGACAATATGCGTCTAGTACTGGTTAGCCTTCTATGACTAGACCACCATCTCACATCTTTGAAAGTAGTGTCTTGTAGAGATAATATGCGACTACCATCTCACATCTTTGAAAGTAGTGTCTTGTAGAGACAATGTGCGTCTAGTACTTGTTAACCTTCTATGACTAGACTACCATCTCACATCTTTGAAAGTAGTGTCTTGTAGAGACAATATGCGTCTAGTACTGGTTAACCTTATATGACGACTACCATTTCACATCTTTGAAAGTAGTGTCTGGTAGAGACAATGTGCGTCTAGTACTTGTTAACCTTCTATGACTAGACTACCATTTCACATCTTTGAAAGTAGTGTCTTGTAGAGACAATGTGCGTCTAGTACTGGTTAACCTTCTATGACGACTACCATTTCACATCTTTGAAAGTAGTGTCTTGTAGAGATAATGTGCGTTTAGTACTGGTTAACCTTCTATGACTAGACTACCATTTCACATCTTTGAAAGTAGTGTCTTGTAGAGACAATATGCGTCTAGTACTGGTTAACCTTCTATGACTAGACTACCATTTCACATCTTTGAAAGTAGTGTCTTGTAGAGACAATGTGCGTCTAGTACTGGTTAACCTTCTATGACTAGACTACCATCTCACATCTTTGAAAGTAGTGTCTTGTAAAGACAATGTGCGTCTAGTACTTGTTAACTTTCTATGACTAGACTACCATTTCACATCTTTGAAAGTAGTGTCTTGTAGAGACAATATGTGTCTAGTACTGGTTAACCTTCTATGACTAGACTACCATTTCACATCTTTGAAAGTAGTGTCTTGTAGAGACAATATGCGTCTAGTACTGGTTAACCTTCTATGACTAGACTACCATTTCACATCTTTGAAAGTAGTGTCTTGTAGAGACAATATGCGTCTAGTACTGGTTAACCTTCTATGACTAGACTACCATCTCACATCTTTGAAAGTAGTGTCTTGTAGAGACAATATGCGTCTAGTACTGGTTAACTTTCTATGACTAGACTACCATTTCACATCTTTGAAAGTAGTGTCTTGTAGAGACAATATGCGTCTAGTACTGGTTAACCTTCTATGACGACTAACATTTCACATCTTTGAAAGTAGTGTCTTGTAGAGACAATATGCGTCTAGTACTGGTTAACCTTCTATGACGACTACCATCTCACATCTTTGAAAGTAGTGTCTTTTAGAGAAAATATGCGTCTAGTACTGGTTAACCTTCTATGACGACTACCATCTCACATCTTTGAAAGTAGTGTCTCTTAGAGAAAATATGCGTCTAGTACTGGTTAACCTTCTATGACGACTACCATCTCACATCTTTGAAAGTAGTGTCTTGTAGAGACAATGTGCGTCTAGTACTGGTTAGCCTTCTATGACTAGACCACCATCTCACATCTTTGAAAGTAGTGTCTTGTAGAGATAATATGCGACTACCATCTCACATCTTTGAAAGTAGTGTTTTGTAGAGACAATATTCGTCTAGTACTGGTTAACCTTCTATGACTAGACTACCATTTCACATCTTTGAAAGTAGTGTCTTGTAGAGACAATGTGCGTCTAGTACTGGTTAACCTTCTATGACGACTACCATTTCACATCTTTGAAAGTAGTGTCTTGTAGAGACAATATGCGTCTAGTACTGGTTAACCTTCTATGACTAGACTACCATTTCACATCTTTGAAAGTAGTGTCTTGTAGAGACAATGTGCGTCTAGTACTGGTTAACCTTCTATGACTAGACTACCATTTTACATCTTTGAAAGTAGTGTCTTGTAGAGATAATGTGCGTTTAGTACTGGTTAACCTTCTTTGACTAGACTACCATTTTACATCTTTGAAAGTGGTGTTTTGTAGAGACAATATGCGTCTAGTACTGGTTAACCTTCTATGACGACTACCATTTCACATCTTTGAAAGTAATGTCTTGTAGAGATAATGTGCGTCTAGTACTGGTTAACCTTCTATGACGACTACCATTTCACATCTTTGAAAGTAATGTCTTGTAGAGATAATGTGCGTTAAGTACTGGTTAACCTTCTATGACGACTACCATCTCACATCTTTGAAAGTAGTGTCTTGTGGAGACAATATGCGTCTAGTACTGGTTAACCGTCTATGACCAGACTACCATCTCACATCTTTGAAAGTAGTGTCATGTAGAGACAATGTGCGTCTACTACTGGTTAACCGTCTATGGGATCCCTGAAATATTAACGATTGTTGGATGTGCTGCCGTAGTGGTTATAATACTAAAATACTGTTGCAAAAAGGCACAACGTGCAAAGTACACGCCATCATGATTCTTGTTTGACAACGTCATAATTATTAACGGCATCTTCAACAATTGTTGAAGTTACTATCACAGCGAACTCCATCGTAGTTAATCAAACAACGAATGCTGCCTTAATAAAGTACCTTCGTGCCAATATAGTCGCGTTTACTTACTTCTTGTAAGTACTACACGGGAAATAAAAATGTCTTTTTCTCCCCGTTTAATCGATAAAGCATTTGCCGCCGGCAAAATGAGAGCAAAATGTCGAGAGAGTCAAAGAGATATTCTGATAGTAATTTACATGTTTTGACATCACAATAACATTGGTGGTTTAAATTAAATGGCTTAATATCATAATAAGTTACATGTGTCACATATTATCGTTGCTGCATATACATGTATATAGTTTGTCACGTTACATGTGTCACATATTATCGTTGCTGCATATATATAGTTAGTCACGTTACATGTGTCACATATTATCGTTGCTGCATATATATAGTTAGTCACGTTACATGTGTCACATATTATCTTTGCTGCATATATATAGTTTGTCACGTTTCATGTGTCAAATATTATCGTTGCTGCATATATATAGTTTGTCACGTTACATGTGTCACATATTATCGTTGCTGCATATATATAGTTTGTCACGTTACATGTGTCACATATTATCGTTGCTGCATATATATAGTTTGTCACGTTACATGTGTCACATATTATCGTTGCTGCATATATATAGTTAGTCACGTTACATGTGTCACATATTATCGTTGCTGCATATATATAGTTTGTCACATTACATGTGTCACATATTATCGTTGCTGCATATATATAGTTTGTCACGTTACAAGTGTCACATATTATCGTTGCTGCATATATATAGTTAGTCACGTTACATGTGTCACATATTATCTTTGCTGCATATATATATAGTTTGTCACATTACATGTGTCACATATTATCTTTGCTGCATATATATAGTTTGACATACCTAGCATGGATACAACAAGCCTCTCCGATAATCATCTCAGATTTTACTATACACCTGACATGGATACAACTCGTCTCTCCGATAATCATCTCAGATTTTACTATAAACCTCACATGGATACAACTCGTCTCTCCGATAATCATCTCAGATTTTACTATATACCTCACATGGATGCAACTCGCCTCTCCGAACATCATCTCAGATTTTACTATATACCTCACATGGATGCAACTCGCCTCCGATAATCATCTCAGATTTTATTATATACCTGACATGGATACAACTCGTCTCTCCGATAATACTCTCAGATTTTACTATATACCTGGACATGGATACAACTCGTCTTTCCGATAGTTTCTCAGATTTAACTATATACCTCACATGGATACAACTCGTCTCTCCGATAATCGTCTCAGATTTTACTATATACCTCACATGGATACAACTCGCCTCTCTGATAATCATCTCAGATTTTACTATATACCTCACATGGATGCAACTTGCCTCCGATAATCATCTCAGATTTTACTATATACCTGACATGAATACAACTCGTCTCTCCGATAATACTCTCAGATTTTACTATATACCAGACATGGATACAACTCGTATTTCCGATAGTTTCTCAGATTTTACTATATACCTCACATGGATATAACTCGTCTCTCCGATAATACTCTCATATTTTACTATATACTTCACATGGATAGAACTCGTCTCTCCGATAGTCATCTCAGATTTTACTATATACCGGACATGGATACAACTCGCCTCTCCGATAATCATCTCAGATTTTACTATATACCTCACATGGATACAACTCGCCTCTCCGATAATTATCTCAGATTTTACTATATACCGGACATGGATACAACTCGTCTCTCCGATAATCATCTCAGAATTTACTATATACCTCACATGGATACAACTCGCCTCTCCGATAATCATCTCAGATTTTACTATATACCTCACATGGATACAACTCGCCTCTCCGATAATCATCTCAGATTTTATTATATAGCTCAAATGGATACAACTCGCCTTTCTGATAATCATCTCAGATTTTATTGTATAGCTCAAATGGATACAACTCGCCTCTCTGATAATCATCTCAGATTTTACTATATACCTCACATGGATACAACTCGTCCTCTCCGATAATCATCTCAGATTTTAACTATATACCTCGAATGGATACAACTCGTCTCTCCGATAATCATCTCAGATTTTACTATATACCTCACATGGATACAACTCGCCTCTCCGATAATCATCTCAGATTTTACTATATACCTCACATGGATACAACTCGCCTCTCCGATTATCATCTCAGATTTTACTTGATACCTGACATGGATACAACTTGCCTCTCCGATAGTCATCTCAGATTTTACTATATATCTGACATGGATACAACTCGTCTCTCCGATAATCATCTCAGATTTTACTATATACCTCACATTGATAGAACTCGTGTCTCCGATAGTCATCTCAGATTTTACTATATACCTCACATGGATACAACTCGCCTCTCCGATAATCATCTCAGATTTTACTATATACCTCACATGGATACAACTCGTCTCTCCGAGAATTATCTCAGATTTTACTCTATACCTCACATGGATACAACTCGCCTCTCCGATAATCATCTCAGATTTTACTATATACCGGACATGGATACAACTCGTCTCTCCGATAATTATCTCAGATTTTACTCTATACCTCACATGGATACAACTCGTCTCTCCGATAATTATCTCAGATTTTACTATATACCCGACATGGATACAACTCGCTTCTCCGATAATCATCTCAGATTTTACTATATACCCTACATGGATACAACTCGTCTCTCCGATAATTATCTCAGATTCTACTATATACCTCACATGGATACAACTCGTATCTCCGTCAATTATTTCAGAGTTTACTATGTACTCGATATGGATATAACTCGTCTCTACATATTGGGTGCTGCAGTATAACATAGTTCAATATCACATACACACGTAGATCATGTATAATCGGTCATCCTATGCCGAGTTTACCAAACATAATAAAATGCCGGTTTATACACTGTCAGGTTGATGTAAAAGGTTTTGTGCAATCATTGAGCCACACTTGAGCCACAATAGGACAGTTTATGTGTAAACATACATTATACACTTTGCCTAATTTATAAATGATTAGACATTATCTTTGTTTTTAATGTTGTCGTTATTATCTGTTCCGTATTACATTAAGTAACCAGTAAGTCTTTGTAATAAAGGCATACAATAAAATGTTCATCGCTTAATCAACGGTTACATAGTTTCTTATTTGAATAAAGTTCCCTGTATCATCTGATTTCTCTCGATGGGCCTCGCCTCTCGAAAGATAGTGTGACATATTTACGAAATAGTATATTTGAATTAAAACACTAGAAAAGCGAATATTTAAACGTTTCATTTAAACATACTGTATTCGGAAATGGTACATATATTTGAAACAAAACTTCACAAAAACATTTTATTTTAATATTGGAACATTAAAAAAATCAAATGTTTTGGTTTCTCTAGAAAACAGTTACATGTGTTTATACTTTATACTCTGTGTGAGGAAAATGTCCGCAACGCTTTTTATCCGCAGAAAAAAATGGAAAACGTCGACTTTTGTCCGCATGACGCCTTTTATCCGCAGAAAATTTAGGAAAATGACGCCTTTTGTCCGCATGACGCTTTTTGTCCGCAGAAAATATAGTAAAATGACGCATTTTGTCCGCATGACGCCTTTTGTCCGCAGAAAATCAGAAAACGCCGACTTTTGTCCGCATGACGCCTTTTATCCGTTTGTTGTAGTACAGCTTCATTCTTAAAACGTTTGAGATACACTGAGGACAGAGTTGACCGCGTAAAGTGAAACACGGGGTAAGTAGGAACAAGGACAGTAACTGATATATAGATATATTCCTATTTAATCCATTTGACGAAGAATAGATAGGCACCATCATTATAAGTGATCAACAAATATTGGAATGGTGGCAGATGAAGAGTGCTAACGATATTTATCAAGAAAACATATTTTTCGTTTCGTCAATAGTGTTTTCACTGTTTTAGCTGTACAAGCTTTTAGTGTCAATTATATGGAATACAGTTATCTTTAATTTTAGTCTACACGAATTAAATCTGCATATCTGCAAGATAATATATATTTTGTTCAATCTAATGTCACAGATAACTTGTGGTCGAGGCAATTTAGAGGAAAGTGTTGTAGGCATGTTGTAACAGTATTTCAACTCAGTAAATATACTCCATTTATTTTGTTCATATTCATGTAATGAACTTAAACATTTGTAGATGTATTTTAATCGTAAGCACGTTATATACATGTATATGCATGTTCTAAGTGCATGTTGATCTACAGAAATCTAGACCATTGTGACACAACTATCCAGTTCAAGCGACCAGTAGTGAATGCATTTTCTTTAAAACATTCTGAAGGACAGATGGAAGATGGAAGATATTCATATGAAGGATATATGTCAAAAGAGATCGTGCTCTTATTATAGCAATTTTACGGCTTTTATTTGTGGTTGTAAATGTAAAACTGAAGATACAAGCAGTAAGAAGTTTATGATGAATATCGAATATCAAACTAACTTAACTCTACAAATTTGAAAACAAAACACTATATTATATTCAGATCGTCAGTTTCTGGATGACCATGGGATTTATTTACAAAGTAAAAGGGTTAAAAGTATTTCAAAAAGGTACAGTTATGTTGTTTTAACTTGGATATGTCAATTAAGTAGGCCGATCACTGTTTCCATTATCGAAAAAATCCATAGTTAGAATATAGCAGTAAACACACTTTTTTTGTCTTAAAAACTGTCCGACCAAAGAACACCAAATTATATTTTTATGTGTGATGAACCACAGAGACGTGACCGAGACGACATGTAACGTGCTTGCATTTTTAACTGGAAAAATCAGATAATATTTGTCTCAGTTATGGCCCTTGAATTGTCAATAATTAAATTAGAATGTATACTCTAGCAACCATAGTTTCAATTGATCTTCATCAAAGCTGCACAATATTTATTTGATAATATCTCATACACGTTCTTAGCGGACATGCACATTTCAAACATCGTAATCTCCTTTGATCTAAACGTAATTTTGCGGGGGATATAAAAATGGGCACCTCCGTGCGTGCGTCCGTGTGTCCGAAAGCATTTCCGGAGTACAAATTTTCTCAAGGTAACTTTACTTAACGTTGTACACATGTCAGCCAGTAGGTCTAGAAGTGCCTTTTATAATAATAACAACAATACTTATAACAACAATGATAATAATAATAATATAAAGACTTTTATTAACGACATAACTCATTTGAAATCAATCTTCCTTGAGGCCCTCAACATAATAATATAAACTAATTAATAGAATTTGCATTTTCTCTATATATAATGGAATAGTGTTCCACAAACAAGAGCCTTAATAAGCAAACGAATGACAAAACATTTCAGAATTTGGCTTAGGATGATAAGGATCATATTGCTATGAGGGAGTAAATTTTCAATATTTTTTCAGTTGCCATGAAAACCAATAGCCAAATAACAAAAAATTTACGTTTCCGGAGTACAACTCCAAAGCAATTCAAGGTAATTTCACGATACTTTGTACACATGTCAACCTGGAGGCCTAGTAGTGCGTTTTGCTATGAGGGAGTTTTCATTGTCAACATTTTTTTCTGTTACCACGAAACAAATAGCCAAAATGACAATATTCACCGTTTCCGGAGCACAACTCTAAAACCGTTCAAGATAAAATCACGAAACTTTGTACACATGTCAACCTGGAGGCCTAGTAGTGCGTTTTGCTATGAGGGAGTATTCATTTTCGACATATTTTTCTGTTCCCATGAAAACACATAGTAAAAACAAGAAATGTCACTGGTAAGTGTCGCATGCCTCCCAAAGGTCTGTGAAAATAACAATATATGTTATAATAGGTAGCGATGTATCCATGAATATCAAGAGTAATGGAAAAACGTTTCAGACTAGATACGCAATTTCATGTTTTTTTAACATTAAAGCGTGACCTTGACTTTTGTGTTATCTTGACATCTGATGTAAAGGTCTAGGTATTTCTATAGGTAAATACAGATGGCACATCATCATGACATGCTGATCACTTGTGTGAAGCTATTTTAAAATCCCTCCATGTAAGTCAAAGTTACAGACCAGACATGAAATATCAAACTAACTGAAAGTGTGACCTTGAGGTAAGGTTCTGGGTCTTAACGTGACACGTCGTCATGTCATGTTGATCAATTGATAAATTGAGCTAAGTGTTTTTGAAATCCATCCATGTATGATAAAGTTACAGGAGGGGGTCATACAAACTCAAAGTGTGACCTTGATCTTTGAGTTACGGGTCTAGGTCTTACGTGAGACACGTCGCCATGTCATCTTGATCAATTGAGCCAGGTTAAAGACAAAGTTACAGACTAGACACGCAATATTAAACTGGCAAATTGAAAGTGTGACTTTGACCTTTGAGGAAAGGTTCTGGGTCTTACATGCGACATTTAATTATGCTATGTTGATAAACTGAGCCACGTGTTTTTGAAATTTATCCATAGGTGACAAAGATACAGACAAGACACGTAATCTCAAACAGACTGAAGGTGTTGTCAAACAAAATTAAATTGTGACCTTGACGTTTGAAGTGGGAGTCTGGGTGTTGCACGCAACACGTTGTCACGTTGATCATTTGTAGCAAGTATTAACACAATCCATCTATGCATGAACAAAGTTACAGGCCGGACTCGAAGTACCGGACGGACGGACGGACGGACAGACGCTGCGATTACTATATGCCACCCCAAAAATTGCTGTGTGGGAAGGGGGCATAATAACAAAAAAATCTGTTTTCGGAGCGAAACTACAAAACCATTCAAAGTAACTTGAGGGAGTTTGCTTTTTTTCTGTTACCATGGAAACAAATAGCCAAAATTATAAAATTTGCAGCTCCCGGGTCATAACTCCAAAACCGATCAAGGTAACTTCACGAAATTTTTTACACATGTCAACCCCCGTGATCTTACAAATAGCAAAAATTACCAAATTATCCGTTATAAATAAATTAAACGAAACCGAGGTAAATGTAAAAAAATATGTCGGAAGGACAGCGCTCTCGATTATCCTAAAATACTTAAAAACAAGTGTGCAAAGCATTCACTCTTTGTAAAGAACATTTCTTCAAATTATTAAACTAACACTTAATGGAAATAAAATTGAGCATACATAGTTCATGTAAAATTAAGACAAGGACCACAACGCAGTCAATTTACGTCCATATAAAGTCACTCAGAAATATTATACGAGTAAGTGCAAAGGGAATAATGAACTTAAGAGTCTTGAAATTCTTAAAGGAAACTCTAGTTAGTATGGAGACACTAACGTTATTGAGGGGAATTTGCTTGCATTTTTAGTTGACCAATTATCCTCAAAGCCATTTCCCAATTTACCTGACAGCCAATCACAACTTTCATTTTCACGCTAAAAATTTATATACATATTTCATCAAAATATCTTATATAAAGAAAAATGAAGTTATTGAGCGAAATTGTTTTTTTGTTTTGAGTAACAGTAATCTGAACTTTATCCGTTATTCTCAATCTTTCTATTTATGCATGAAGACAACATACAAAATGTCGTCCAAATACATTAAAGGAAAACGAGGTTACTAAGCGGAAACTGTTAATTTTTTAATCAATTGTATGTAATAGGGACCTTTGCCCGCCGATTGACCTCAAAATCGCAAGCTTCCATTCCGTGATAGGAAATTATACAAAAAGTTTCAAAGAAACTGCATTTATTGAGCAACTGTTTATCAATGTTTGGTTACAATGAACTTGATTTTGATCTTATTTACCTTGAAATCCCATGATTTTATATTACATTAGAAACATATACCCAAAGTTTCATAAAAAAAATATCAATGAAGAGAGGAAACTATTATTTTTATTTTAGTAACAGTGACCATGACACGATTTACCTTAAATCTAATCATTAGTAAGCTTCCTGTTCATGTTAAGTATCTAAACACAAAATTCCATCAAAATATCTTGAAAGAAACTAAAGTTATCGAGAAAAAAATATTTGTGGCCTGCATCCGGGCATATAAAAAAGAGGCATAAAAATGCAGTGCGGTTGTGAAATTCAATCCAATGCAAGGTCTAGTGATAACCAATCTTGTGTATAGATTTTAAAAGAAAATAATTATGCAATAATTGCAAATTAAGTAAGTGCTGTGCTGGTGCTAGGGGACGTAAGTTCTGTGGCATATCTAATTACCATTCATGAACAGACTTCAAG
Source organism: Panopea generosa (assembly GCA_029582155.1). NCBI lineage: Eukaryota > Metazoa > Mollusca > Bivalvia > Adapedonta > Hiatellidae > Panopea > Panopea generosa. The sequence continues at coordinate 22,633,690 of CM055896.1, read as the reverse complement.
AAGCCGACTCAAAGTCTGTTGATTTCTCCATTGGTACGTTCTGTGTTTCCAACAGATCGTGTGATATAATGACGTAATCACTTACGTATACTTACCAGTTCAATATTTACACATGTAGACATGTAGAAAGTTAAAATTTACATATTACTATGATAAAAAACTACTATAATAAGTTAAACATATCAACAGGTATTTGAAACTATCTATGTCATGCTTAACATAAACTGGTAATCCCTTGGACCTTTTCTATAATACAGATACTAACTGATGCATTCAATATTCAGTTTACATTTTTGACATTATATTGATGACCAATCCTATGTGATATATAGACTATCTGCAAGAAGTATGCTTTCACTAAAATTGAAAACAAAATGTATGTGTCATAGTTGCATCATGTAAAATTTTACCTAATTTACCGTTTGTCTCTTTGACATACTGTTAATATAGCGATGAACAACACACGTTTATGCTGATACTTGTCATTTTACGTTTCAGACGGAAGGTTGATAATAAAACGCTCGACTGCCGCTCCCAGTGTTACTCTTAATGCCATTAAGTGCTAACAGAGATGTGTGCATGTGTGTTGTGCTGAGCTAATGCTTTTACAAATTGATAAAGCAATTTAGTCAGGAGAAATCTAGCCACTTCAAGGTTTTCTTCATGTTTATCGTCAAGTTATGTCGTCAATTTCTTAAATTCTGTTTATTGTTATCTTATGTCGCTGCTTAACATCCTGGAACATTGCAATAATATCTGATAAACGGATCCCATAGAAACAGAGAACGCGTCTAAGAAACGGAAATAGCAAAATTGTTGTTTTAATTGTGTCTGTTTATAAGGCATTGAAACATGCAACACTCCACACGATCCCTGGTACCAGCTTAAACGACTTTCAAACACTACTAAATGAACTTCATCATTTCAAGGATTAAACAATAACAATATTCGATATTTTCATTAGCTGAACATATCAAAATATGCCTTTGGTCCTCTGCTCCCCTAGTGTTAGGTACGAGTATGTGTTCGTCATTTTACAGTCGCGCATCATCCTGGCATCTTAAGTTACGTCCTGACCCCTTGAAATGAACCCTTGAAAGCATTTTACGGCGGTGACACTTATCTTATCACCGTAATATCGTTTCACGGCTGAGACACTTATCTTATCACCGTAATATCGTTTTACGGCGGTGACACTTATCTTATTACCGTAATATCGTTTCACAACGGAGACACTAATCTTATCACCGTAATATCGTTTCACGGCAGTGACACTTATCTGATCACCGTAATATCGTTTCACGACGGAGACACTTATCGTATCACCGTAATATCGTTTCACAACGGTGAAACTTGTCTTATCACCGTTATATCACTTCACGGCGGAGACACTTATCTTATCACCGTAATATCGTTTCACGGCAGTGACATTTATCTTATCACCGTAATATCGTTTCAAGGCGGTGACACTTATCTTATCACCGTAATATTGTTATACGGCGGTGACACTTATGTTATCACCGTAATATTGTTATACGGCGGTGACACTTATATTATCACCGAAATATTGTTATACGGTCTGTCTTAATGATGTGACGACGAAAGAAAAGAGCGAGGTTGCCTGTACCTTAAAATTTTACCAAGATTAAGCACCACAGTATAGATTAACACTACATTGAATGCAAGACCAGAACGTCACCGGCATCACTTACCGGCAAAGTGCCATTACATTTCATTCGTTAAAAAGTCCAGTACATTTGTTCAATATGTGAACACATCGACACTTTCCTAATTTGATATCAGATTCTGCGTACATAGTCTTGTCTTACATCCTGCAACATAATGAGGACGAGGAAGCAATCATTTACCATTAACCATACAGTTTGAACATGTATAGCAGAACAAAAGTATGCGAATAGAATAAACATTATAACAGGTGTATGTTCATTACTTGGTCATATAGATATACTTAAGATTGTGTTTGAATATTCAGTCATATTAATGCATCGAAGGTTAACAGGCGATCAAGTAACCTCACTAAGTATGTTTATTTATTGTAACCTGTATATGTGTGTTTTAACCTGAATAAATAATAATCAATCATTCACTCAGGATCCTGAAAAGTTAGCCAGTCCTCCAGTACACCCCATCGCTGCAAGTTACTGATAACGCAATGAGAGACGAATACCAATGAGATACAATGTCGTATAGAAGTTTGATAGTCAGAAGCGCTACAAACTAAGCCAACCAGCCCCGGCTCTAGAATATTGAATATGCAACGAGTGTATTATAGGTACATGCAAACATATATACAATGTACTTGTTCACATTGAATGCTATGACATAATGTGTACATTTCATTTTTTTTTTTTGTTAACATTCCATGCTCACAATCTCCCTAAGGGAGGAAATAAAGAGAATATATATGAGTTAAAGTACCTTTAAGTTCAAACGTTCTATCTTTCTTTGGGTATCTTGGAAAATAAATTTCAATCGCAACGGATGTGTCTGCATTATAACAGTCTGAAGTTTCACTTTTGTTTTTAATCTTCATTACTTGGTTCGGTCAGTACTTATCGAGTTTCGTGAAATGCCATTCAATCAATGCCCTCTATAATCAAGAAAAACATATCAAAACAAGAAATCACGATGGAGAAATTGTAATTGTTTCCAAAACAACTCAGGCAATAGAGCATTAATTACGATAGATTGGTTATTACAAACCCCAACGTTTACAATGACGTAGTTGCAACGACAGATCAGTTCTTACTATGGACTTGTTTAACTGTTTACGGAACTAACTCATGATCGAAAAGAAATCTTAGTGAAACAATTAATTTAAAAAGATTAAATGAATATCCATCGGAAGGACCGTTAAACATTGTCAAATAGAATTGACCCCCGTGGTTAAAATGGAAGGAGCGAACAGTAGTGAATTGAGAATTGATTATGTGTAATGAGTTCATTTTTCTTGGTTTATATCATATTTTATTTGTGTCATTCAATGTACATGCATTTAATTGTGTTTCATTGAAACATTTCTGTGTATAATTAATTAAATCAAATTCGCTGGCAGTTGGCAATTCAGGCACGGAAGATGTCTATACCATTAATAGAAATTGGTATATATAATAAATATGAGTCGTATAGAACTTATACACCGCCTGACCACCCGAGATGATTAATATACGACATTGCGACTCATTGTATGTAGTGTTGAATCTAGTGAGAAAGTTATCAGTTACTTCCAGAGATGGGTGTGCTCGAGTACTGGTTAAACTTCCAGTGTCCCAGGTACTTCCAGAGATGGGTGTGCTCGAGTACTGGTTAAACTTCCAGTGTCCCAGGTACTTCCAGAGATGGGTGTGCTCGAGTACTGGTTAAACTTCCAGTGTCCCAGGTACTTCCAGCGGTGGGTGTGCTCGAGTACTGGTTAAACTTCCAGTGTCCCATGTACTTCCAGAGATGGGTGTGCTCGTGTACTGGTTAAACTTCCAGTGTCCCAGGAAAGAGTCGATATGTTAACTGGTCGCCTTTTAATTCTCGGTGGTATAAAATGACGCTAAATATTCAGACAAACAAAACTAATGTTTTGCAACATGCAAAATATGTCATACCCAGCATTGATACCGTTTTTTGAAATGATTCAGCAGTTCAGCGGATTCGAAATCATAAATAGAAAAGCATATTTTGGTTATAAAGTAAAAAACGTCAACTTTCATTTTAAAGACATTTATTCATTCCTAGATCTTTACTTGAAATGTGAATATTCTATATAATTTACACCAACAAGGTTTAGTTTTGGATTTCATATTGGAAACAGGAAACAGGTATTGTTTTGTAAACAGAGAGCAGCTATTTATATATCTATTGAATGTTTCATTGTAGATTCAAACGTGTTTATACGTTTTAAACTAGATAAGCATGTGGTTATTTCATATCGTTGCAAATGTGAACTGTACAGTGATAGATAACCGGCGCTCCGGGATTGTTTTCTGTCAAATATTATCACATCTCGTTATTTTTGTTTCTGTTTATATGAACTGTAAAAATAGAAACAAACAATCATAGTTTATATTTACCTTTGGGAAATATCAGTTACAATGTACAGACAGCTGAACACATAAACACATAAGTCATGTAAACTGTAGACCCTGTTCATTCATATAGATATTAACATAGTCTTACAAGAATATTCTATTGTGTTACTTTGGAAAAAGTTCAAAATGCATGGAAATCTTGCAATAACTTCCTAAATATTTTTGTTGGAAAAATGCAAATCATTGATTATTGACATTGTGCCAGGCTCTTCTTTAAGCTAACCAATAAAATAAAATCAACTTAATTAATTCAATTGTGACTGAATGATAATCAGAAACGCCAGCTTATCATAAACACAAACTGAATTATTAACTACACATTTCTTTTGTTTTGATACGAGAAATATTTAAAACTTAGATCCACATTTATATTGATAGATGTGCTTTATTATCCTAATTTCTTCACAACGCCTTGTTTGACTATTGCTTCTATCGACTTCACACGAATCGTATGCTTGTATTCTTGGTGAGGCCGCATGAACGACCGAACCCTATATAAGGGCGAGTTAAGAAATTGACTCTGGGCACTGCCATATTGAAACGTCACGATCACGTATTAAAAACACGGCATTCGCCACATGGAGGTCGCCATTGTTTTTCTAAACAGTGCATCATGGGAATGTACAAACCGCTATTGATATTAAAACCTGGTCATGTTCCGACCACTTTCCGGCTTAGAGGAAAATTCAAATGCGGTGTGTGTAATAATTGATTGTGACGTTTTAATGCACTAATTGAGATAACTATAAATTGTTCTTTGCATATTTAATCAGGAAAAAATAACAATGCCTTCAATCAAGGAATTTTCTAAATTCCTTGCGTAAATGAGGTCTTGAAACTTATCTTTTTTTGACAATCTATCGCCGTTTCTGACAGGTTCCTTCCGAGTAAATGTAAATAATTTTCATATAACGATGTATTTACTCAATTATTATAATATGCTGAACCCATAACAATGAAAATAATAACAAAATTAAACAGCTACAGTTGCTTATTTTGTTGGATACAACAGAAATATAAAGATAGTTAACCAGTTTGACACATTTTCAGCACGTCGTCAGAATCAGATATATCGCCGAATCCACAAGTTTTGGAAAAACAGTAATGTGTAACTGTTGTTTTTAAAAATAATATATCCACAAATTAATTAAAGTTATGGATACGAATTATTTTAAAATATATTATTATCACAGTAGTAAATTGTATAGAACATAGCAGTAAGTACGTTAGACAATATACAAGGTCATTTTTTTTCTAAATATGCAAATGGCAATACATAATGATTTAGATCAGTACATTTAAACATCAAAGCTACTATCAGGCACACCTGCAGCTGGGAATTCGCTGTGTCAATCGGAACCTTGTCGGGATTTGGTATTTAGTACCCTGTACAAAGAACCAAACTTACACATTCATTCACTTTAATTGCCACATCGTTTATAAGACCTATCCATTGTATGCTTTTTAAAAGCAGCCAACTTGTTTTTATATTTGTCTAATTCAAGAGTTCAGTGGTTTACAACTTTTACGAGTGTGCAACTATACTCACATTTGTGCGGACGTTCCGTAACATGTTTATACGAGTGTGCGACTATACTCACATTTGTGCAGACGTTCCATGACATGTGTATACGAGTGTGCGACTTTACTCACATTTGTGCAGACGTTCCATGACATGTGTATACGAGTGTGCAACTATACTCACATTTGTGCGGACGTTCCCTTACATGTGTATACGAGTGTGCGACTATACTCACATTTGTGCGGACGTTCCATGACATGTGTATACGAGTGTGCGACTTTACTCACATTTGTGCTGACGTTCCGTGACATGTTTATATGAGTGTGTGACTATATTACATTTTGTGAAGACGTTCCGTGACATGTTTGTACGAGTGTGCGACTATACTCACATTTGTGCAGACGTTCCGTGACATGTTTATACGAGTGTGCGACTATACTCACATTTGTGCGGACGTTCCGTGACATGTGTGTACGAGTGTGCGACTATACTCACATTTGTGCGGACTTTCCGTGACATGTTTGTACGAGTGTGCAACTATACTCACATTTGTGCGGACGTTCCGTGACATGTGTATACGAGTGTGCTACTATATTACATTTAAGCGTTCGATGACATGTTTATATGAGTGTGCGACTATACTCACATTTGTGCGGACGTTCCGTGACATGTGTATACGAGTGTGCGACTATATTACATTTGTGCGGACGTTCCGTGACATGTTTATACGAGTGTGCAACTATACTCACATTTGTGTGGACGTTCCGAGACATGTGTATACGAGTGTGCGACTATACTCACATTTTTGCGGACGTTCCGTGACATGTTTATACGAGTGTGCAACTATATTCACATTTGTGCCGACGTTCCGTGACATGTTTATACGAGTGTACAACTATACTTACATTTGTGCTGACGTTCCGTGACATGTGTATACGAGTGTGCGACTTTAATCACATTTTTGCGGACGTTCCGTGACATGTTTATACGAGTATGCAACTATACTCACATTTGTGCGGACGTTCCGTTACATGTGTGTACGAGTGTGCGACTATATTACATTAGGCAGACGTTCCGTGACATGTTTATTCGATTGTGCAACTATACTCACATTTGTGCAGACGTTCCATGACATGTGTATACGAGTGTGCAACTATACTCACATTTGTGCGGACGTTCCGTTACATGTGTATACGAGTGTGCGACTATATTACATTTGTGCAGACGTTCCGTGACATGTTTATACGAGTGTGCGACTATATTACATTTGTGCAGACGTTCCGTGACATGTTTATACGAGTGTGCGACTATATTCACATTTGTGCGGACGTTCTGTGACATGTTTATACAAGTGTGCGACTATACTCACATTTGTGTGGACGTTCCGTGACATGTTGGTACGAGTGTGCAACTATACTCACATTTGTGCGGACGTTCCTTGATATGTTTATACGAGTGTGCAATTATACTTACATTAGTGCGGACGTTCCGTGACATGTGTATACGAGTGTGCGACTTTAATCACATGTTTGCGGACGTTCCGTGACATGTTTATACGAGTGTGCGACTATACTCACATTTGTGCAGACGTTCCGTGACATGTTTGGTCGAATGTGCGACTATACTCACATTTGTGCGGACGTTCCGTGACATGTTTATACGAGTGTGCGACTATACTCACATTTGTGCGGACGTTCCATGACATGTTTATACGAGTGTGCGACTATACTCACATTTGTGCGGACGTTCCGTGACATGTTTATACGAGTGTGCGACTATACTCACATTTGTGCGGACGTTCCGTGACATGTTTATACGAGTGTGCGACTATACTTACATTTGTGCAGACGTTCCGTGACATGTTTGGTCGAATATGCGACTATACTCACATTTGTGCGGACGTTCCGTGACATGTTTATACGAGTGTGCGACTATACTCACATTTGTGCGGACGTTCCGTGACATGTTTATACGAGTGTGCGACTATACTCACATTTGTGCGGACGTTCCGTGACATGTGTATACGAGTGTGCGACTATAATCACATTTGTGCAGACGTTCCGTGACATGTTTGTACGAGTGTGCGACTATACTTACATTTGTGCGGACGTTCCGTGACATGTGTATACGAGTGTGCGACTATAATCACATTTGTGCAGACGTTCCGTGACATGTTTATACGAGTGTGCGACTATACTCACATTTGTGCGGACGTTCCGTGACATGTGTATACGAGTGTGCGACTATAATCACATTTGTGCAGACGTTCCGTGACATGTTTATACGAGTGTGCGACTATACTTACATTTGTGCGGACGTTCTGTGACATGTTTATACGAGTGTGCGACTATAATCACATTTGTGCAGACGTTCCGTGACATGTTTATACGAGTGTGCGACTATACTTACATTTGTGCGGACGTTCCGTGACATGTTTATACGAGTGTGCAACTATACTCACATTTGTGCGGACGTTCCGTGACATGTGTATACGAGTGTGCGACTTTAATCACATGTTTGCGGACGTTCCATGACATGTTTATACGAGTGTGCGACTATACTCACATTTGTGCGGACGCTCCGTGACATGTGTATACGAGTGTGCGACTTTAATCACATGTTTGCAGACGTTCCGTGACATGTTTATACGAGTGTGCGACTATACTCACATTTGTGCAGACGTTCCGTGACATGTTTGGTCGGTTGTGCGACTATACTCACATTTGTGCGGACGTTCCGTGACATGTTTATACGAGTGTGCGACTATACTCACATTTGTGCGGACGTTCCGTGACATGTTTATACGAGTGTGCGACTATACTCACATTTGTGCAGACGTTCCGTGACATATTTGGTCGAGTGTGCGACTATACTCACATTTGTGCGGACGTTCCGTTACATGTTTGTACGAGTGTGCGACTATAATCACATTTGTGCGGACTTTCCGTGACATGTTTATACAAGTGTGCGACTATACTCACATTTGTGCGGACGTTCCGTGACATGTTTATACGAGTGTGCGACTATACTCACATTTGTGCGGGCGTTCCGTTACATGTTTGTACGAGTGTGCAACTATACTCACATTTGTGTGGACGTTCCGTGACATGTTTATACGAGTGTACGACTATACTCACATTTGTGCGGACGTTCCGTGATATTTTTTATATTTTATTCCCCTACAGCACGAGCCTGAGCGTCTCAATCACCCATATAAACGTTACCTGTTGCCAAGTGCTTCCTTAGTCAATATACATTTGGCACTTTTGTGCACTAATGAGCTAGCATATTTGCATTTTTACTGTCGTTGTTGTGCAAATGGAGGTATTTTGTATTTCCATTAACTTGTTTGAATGGAAAATGAGACCAGAATACGCTCCGCGTATAATATCGATCTTAGCAATCCAGCTATATCTGTATCTGCTCTAGCCAACAGTTAAATGCTATGACAATGACTTGTATGTCTTTTGTTAGAACTTTGTTGTAAGGACTTGGCACATATAGATAGCTCTGCTCTTTAAAGGCATGCTGATGTTTGCAGATATTCTGTAATTCAAATATTATTTGGACACGTTTATGAGTACCAATGTAGCAACAGTTTATAAATACTACGTTCTACTGAGTGTGACTGTCATATAAGCAACCTGAGGGAAGTGTCGTTAATTGAGACGAGGTCGAGGTCGATAGTTTTATCCGAACATAATATGAGTGTCACCCAGATAATGTTTTATATCTATTTTGTTTTACTGAAAGAAATATGTATTGCTATTAGATTATATAAATATTCTTTTGAATTTCAATTGTTTTTTTTGTTTTTTTTGTTTTTTTGCATAATTTGCCATTCTTAATTGGGAATCCAGATGTACATTATTCATAAAGGTGGGTAGTTTGAATATTGAAACTCAATGGATCTTATAACATCAACGTGACGTCATTTTATAAACACCGATATCTGCTGAAGCGGTTAACAAAAACTTTTGCTGAAATAATGAATTTGTCGAATGTTTCAGATATCAAAATAGGACATTGCCCCTTCTCCATTTGATTCCATCAAGGATATTGGGTCCGTGAGAAAGGAAGATAATGGGCTATCTAAACCAGTGAATCTGTTGTGTTTTGGTGTTTTTGTCTCCAGCCATTTATATGCTAATGTCAAAACTGTTCTCCTAATTCACAGTAGTTCCCTCTATTGATTCAAGAGAAAATACGAAAATACAAGACTGAAGAAATTGATATGATAGAAAATGCATCAGGATATATCAAAATGCAGTGTGTGTCTTGGCAATGACGAATAAAGTGACATACAGACAAATGTAATGCAATTATGTTTTCTTTGTATGATGCTTTAACGCCTATTTAACTAATCAGAAGAAAGATATTGAGAAAATGTGAAAATACTCATAAGTTTATTAAGGAACAATATTTTGTCCTATGGTTTATCAGCGGTTAGAGAATGAACGTCTCACTTCAGCGCCCCCTTTAACCGAGGCCAATAGAATTCTTACTTATGTCCTATGTAATTTAGTTTGAACTATCTTCAAATGGTTCGTTAATTGTTCAATGTGATTTCTCGCCAGATGAGTAGGGAAAGGCTGGTAAAGACTATACAGCAAAAAAAGTGAACGTTATTATATTTTAACAAATGGACATATCTTAGACATTTAGGGCCTCTCTTTTAGGAACAAACTTATAAGTGTCACTGCACTGTCTTTATTGTGAATATTTCTGAGCAAATACATTCCCGCTAAGGAACTTGTCACAAATGTTTTTAAGCTTTTAATGTAGAATGCAAATTATATTTTCCAAGCGCACCACGGGTACAGCGTCATTAATTAGATAGAAATAAAGTCAGATCAAAGTCCGAGAAAATTTTCAAATGTATTCACATCACATAAGTCTTCATAAAATATATTTGGTCCATATATTAGAAGTATTTTCTCTCTGTCACATTCCAGATAGTCTGCCCTGATAAAGCCAACGTTTATTTTATATCCTGAAAAAAGATTCCCTTTTTTTAGATTATTTAAATGTTTATACGAACAAATTAATTACAAAACAATGTGTTGCCGTACAACCATTTGTTTTAAATATTTTACACCCGAATCGGAATAATGACTGTAAATATTGCAATGTATAGACAGAAATGATAATCATTTAAATCGAATGTCGCTTTGTAGTGCATTCACAGGTATAAATATCACATGTGCATGTAAATATGTAAAATAATTCCCGCAAATTAAAATTTTGGCAGACAGCAATGTGTTACTTTTAATATACTTGACCTCGCTTGACATCGCGTAGTACGCGAGTACGAATACTTTAAGCAGACTTGAAGTTTCAGCTGTAACAGCAACTTGTAACCGATATATGACGTTTACGTGTATAACGCTTGTACACGATATATGACGTTTACGTGTATAACGCTTGTACACGATATGTGACGTTTACGTGTATAACGCTTGAACTACTCGTTAGTATAATGCAAGCTCAGTGATATCAAAACTAACAAATTGCTGTGTAAACAACGTTCATGACAATGTAGAAATGTAACATTCATGGAAATAAGAAAAATGTTGTCGCTTCTAGTTGCACGTTAATTATACGGTTTAAAATACTGTCTAAACAGTTTTCACTTTATCTCTTACTCCTGAAGTGGTGGAATCGGCGAATTTACAAGTTATGAACAGTAGTTCATCTAAGAATATTTAGTTAAGCTCGGTGGTATATATATTTTAGTTTCATAGAAAAATAACCTCTGAGCTGATATGAATCGCTATCGGGTTTGTTTCGCAAGTAAGGGGTGTTCCGTTTGAGAGACTATCGGGTTTAATCTCGGACCGAACCCGAGACCTCTTATGAGAGCAGCTTACACTCTATTCACGGCACAATCGCCCACTTGACTATACTTTGTTGGAGGTCATATCTATCACCATCAAGTAAAACAAAAATAATCTTCCCGTCAATGATGAAGACAAAAATAGAATACATATTTTCAAGCGAAAATTAGTGAACAGTTGATCTATAGTCTACAATAATCTGACGTGTTAATGCATTCCAAACGTCAGATGGAGTATTGATCATGATCCAGATATCGTCCATGACTGTGAATATGGTTATTACCCCGGAACGACAGAAATCAGAGATTGTTATTAAGTACTTCTGAATTAATCAGAATCGTGTCCTCGGTGGATTTAAAAAGTTCTCGCCCAATCATACACTTGAAATACTGCAAATGGTAGGACAAACTCACGTCGTAAGTGGGTTTCTTATCCATCTAAATGTTTTGTGTTTCATGGCGATGTATAGACGATAGCGATTAAGACCCATTAAGTTAGTTATTATAGTGATTTGTCAATCCGTCTTTGTTTTTAAGTATTCATCTAACAATACTATAATGGCGGGTCTGAAGGACTGACCCCTCCTTCGAGAGATGTACAATTACTTTAAAATAGTTTATACTTCTGTTTAAATTGAATATATTTAGGTACCCACCAACACTAGAATTAACTGACCCCACCCGCCTCTCCCCTTAAGTTAATGAAATTAAAATAGGATATTTCAGTGAATATATATACAGCGTCACAAACCTCTGGTTGTGAATCCCAGCCATCGCTGGAATTCCTAGATCCACCTGCTTGCTTGTGCATCAATGTTCTCATAACCAGTGAACAGCGTGTACTGTTTTGTGCTGTTTTCAATTTTAACTTGATACCAACTTTGTAAAAAAAAATGCATAATTTAATTTCAGCAAAAATGATGAGTTTTGCTCTGCGTTATATCATGACTTTAATATTTGTCTTCAGCCTATAAATTATTCAAAACACACGTTTTATCGAACAAGTTATTTTAAATTAGGGGTTGATTTTGCGCATTTTATGAAAATAAAAAAAATAAGAAATCATTGATTATATTTTGCCATTTCAAAATTTCAAAACTTGTAATTTCGTGTTTTTCATAATTATTTCAATCTATACAATGTTTTACATTCATATATGTACATGGAATTATGTTTTACGTTTTAGCCAAAGATTATATATCTATACACATGGAATTATTTAATATGTAGATCAATAACGTTTCTTTAAAATGAATTGAATTTTTCATAGCTATTTCATTTTAAATAAAAACAAGAAATTTTGTGAATCATAAGGACCATGGAATGATCAAAATAAAAAGTGTATGTAGATATGTAATAATGCATGAGATTGGAAAAAGGGAAAAAGTGTATGTAGATATGTAATAATGCATGTGATTGGAAAAAGGGAAAAAGTGTATGTAGATATGTAATAATGCATGAGATTGGAAAAAGGAAAAAAGTGTATGTAGATATGTAATAATGCATGAGATTGGAAAAAAGTGTATTTAGATATGTTATAATGCATGTGATTGGAAAAAGGGGAAAAGTGTATGTAGATATGTAATAATGCATGAGATTAGAAAAAGGGAAAAAGTGTATGTAGATATGTTATAATGCATGAGATTGGAAAAAAGTGTATTTAGATATGTTATAATGCATGAGATTGGAAAAAAGTGTGATCAGAAAAAAATGTGTATGACTTGGGATATATATTTGGCTGACTTACACTCGTGACGAAGTTGTTAAACAATACGTGAAGAAGCAGATGAGCAGGGTGTACAGCAAGTTTCGTTTCAAAACTGACAGGAGTTGCTTCTGCAAGACTGTTGGTCAAAAGTGTGAGTTTGAATAAATGAGTGCTATTATTCAATAGAAAATTTGTATCGAATGCATCCATGGTTTGACCAATTATATGTGCTATATGGCAAGTTTCATTTGAATCTGGTAAAACCTATGGGAGGAGTTGCGTCCGCGACGTTTTTTGTGCAAAGTGTGCGCATAATTTAAGATAACAAAACAATGTACTTGACTCAATACAAATCAATATATTGAAATTGAAATACTAACGACACATGATCAGATCATGTTGCTGTTGTACATAACGTTTCTTGAAAAACGAACATACGTACTGACAGACAGGTGTTTAACGAGTTTGATAACCGGGTAAAGTTTAAAACTCCCAAAAAGAAACACTCAAAACCCATAACAACAACTTTTTTTTAAAATATATATATATATATATATATATTGTTATCTTACCGTTATGTCCCAAACATGGAGCGCTTACCATTATAAACTCTAAATAAGCAATGAAAATCAGGAAATACTGATAAATGAAACAAAAAAGAAAGAATCCCAACATGTTACTCTGTTCATAAACTAAGCACTGTGCGGCTAATGCTTTATAAAAAAAATACAGTCCTAACCTTATAATTATATTATGAACAAAAAAATAATGTAACCCCGTATGTACGGACGGACGGTCGGACGTTCTGGTGGAAGTGATGTTGTGGGGTGCGGTTTTTATATGTTATAAAACATCTTTTTCTTTTGTAAAACAAAACAAAACCTATTTTCTTTCTAACTCTAATGTCACAAACCTTGAGATCCAACCCTAATGACACCTAAAAAAGAATGAAAAAAGGTGAAAAAAAGTAAAAGCACGATGTGAAAAAATGGAATTAACCCCACATTCTGTAAGCATTTTGGCACTTGTGGGGTGCACATTGCACCCCCACAAGTACCAAAAAAAAACACAATGCCATTCTGTACTGGCAACACAACCCACAACTGCCGCTCCAGACGTACGGATGGACGCAATTTTAATATCGGTCAATTTTCTTACTGAAACGCTGGATAATAAACAAATTGTTGAACGGGAGATCTACACGAAGCATTCTAAGTGTCCCAAAATTGCATTATTAACCCATATGTCTAGGTTTTGCAGAAGATTGTATTTCCCCTATAGCCTGGGTTCAAATGTGGTTTAACGCAATATTAACACATGACAAATTTAATATCCAATTTCATTGGCGGATACAGACCTCAGAATGAACTTATTTAGTAAGTAGAACCATCATTTTTCTGCAAGTAATTGACAAACTCACTTAATAAGAACATATAAATGTTCGGACCGAGCCAGACTCGAACCCAAGAATTGAAAGGTGGGAATTAACTGGTCATTAAATGACAAAATCAGCTACCAAGGACTTATGGTGGAAAAATCACATGTGCTTGACCAACAAACGTGATTATATACCGTCACGCTAACTATACCTTCTGTTATTCATGATTATCATTCTATAGTCAATGGGAGGCACATTTGTTTGGAAATCATAGCAATGTAGCATGTGTATTCGCGCAAATGTTTTCAGACAAGCAGTTTTATACAAATCATTTTTTCATTTCTAATTTTGCGCGATTTAATCCTAATGAGAATTTGGCAGTTTCTCACTGCAGATCTGGCATGTTTGTAAACAGATGAGCTGATCTCTGTCGACATCCACTTTTCCCACTTTTTTATACATTTATAAAAGGATAAGATGCTTCGTGAATACGAGGGATGGTCAGAAAATATGTGGACTTTTCGTGATTCTCGCTTATCAAGTGTTTACCATACAATCTAATTTGTGCGGAACAAAAATCCTTCGTTAATAATTGGATTGATATAATTTCAGTAAAAACGTTTATAAAGAATATTTGGATAACATGTATCATGTGTACGTGCACACTGTTCAAGAGAGAGAGAGAGAGAGAGAGAGAGAGAGAGAGAGAGAGAGAGAGAGAGAGAGAGAGAGAGAGAGAGAGAGAGAGAGAGAGAGAGAGAGAGAGAGAGAGAGAGAGAGAGAGACACGCACAGAGAGAGACAGAGAGAGAGAGAAAGAGAGAGAGAGAAGACAGACAGACAGACAGACAGACAGACAGTGTAAAGTGTGAGATGTTAAGTAAGACCTTATACACCTCCAGACTCATTAAAGCACGTGTTTGTTTAACATTGATAACATGGCTCTTAAATAAAATGAAATCTCTCTCTGCACACACTCTGCTGTGTCAAGTAGTTCTTAATAGTTAATAGCTTTCGTTGACAATTTATCATTTCGTGATTTCCAAGCACTACTTGTTGTTTGACTGAAGCACGACCGAGAGTGACAGTCAAGTGGTTTTACCATTCTCCAGATTTCTTGACACGTTTTAAGTGTTTCTCCTTAGGTATGACGTAAAACTTCAAAATAATGCTTGGTACAAAGGAACTGTCGATAAATTTGCAAAACATATGGCGGTCTGCTTATATTAATGTTAACCATGCATCTAGATTTCTAGATATGTCCATGGTATCTGGAAATTATTATATTTTTTAGCAGTTTATAGGTCTTACACAGCACCACGTTTTACTGGTATTGGGCTTTTTCTAAACCATGTACATCTAAGAAAATGCGTACGCAGTAATTTGACAAATATATGGACATTTTCACTTGATATATTTGGATTTACTTGGACTCGAACCTTAAATCTGAGCCGTGCGATTGAATTATATTAAAGGTTCTAGCTCTTCCCGCTAGGGACCGATACATAGCATTGGCATACACGTATGCTGATTGGTCATTTGCTTCAGCGGAAGTTGAATTTCGTCTCTGATCGGTTTAAACATTAGAGTTCTATGAATTGTGGGACAGGCTGTTAATTTCATGCTTTTTTCATTCGAGTAAAGCAGACCTGTATCGGAAGAGACTAGCGACGAGAATTCAATTATCGCCAGACAGCGTTACAAGACCAGTCACCCACAAAGGACCGCCAACGTTATATGAGACAATTTCCATCAAGATGTATTTTGGAGTAATTATTATGAAAAATGTTTTTGCCTGACTACAAGGAATGTCTATGTTTGGTTTTTGTTGATTGTGACAAGATAAATATCAAAAATAAAACTAGATAAAAAAACCCGGAATAATAAAGAGTATTACAATACTTTATTTAATAATAAAGTAAAACAAAAATAATAGAAGCTGATGAGAAAAGTAAAACAGCAAATCATAATTAATTAATACCTCTCATAGGATTATCGCATAATCAGCGATTATTGTATGACATGATTCATCGATTGCCGAGTGATGTAAGGCGCAAAATATGTTTGTGTCAGCTTAAACAATATTGAATATAAATGATCACTGAGCTACATCATTGAAGCTAGTTTTGATATGGGAATTAATTAAATGCACAACTCCAGTATATGTGAATATGTCATTTTATTTCATTTTTATAAAATGACGCAACATTATAATCATTATAAAACACCTTATTATAATGTATCATGTAATATGTGAATGTCATACTGAAAATGCAATAGACAACCCGGTGACATCTTATACCGGATCAATACAAAAGTCTGAGACCATTTAACAAATAGGTCACCAACATCTTTTGAACTATTCTATATACTATTCCCATTGAAAAAGGTGGGCAACTTTCTGCCACTCCAATATCAAATATAAAACTAGATTAAAAAAACGGAATCATAAAGAGTATTACAATACTTTATTTAATAATAAAGTAAAACAAAAATAATAGAAGGTGATGAGAAAAGTAAAACAGCAAAGCATAATTAATTAATACCTCTCATACGATTATCGCATAATCAGCGATTGTTGCATGACATGATTCATCGATTGCCAAGTGATGCAAGGCGATGTCTCAATTCTGCCCAAAATATGTATGTGAAACAGTGCGCCAGTAACTTTAGATAGACGGTTGTCATTAGGAGTGGAGTCCATATCTCGTTAAAACCCATTGATTTGTATGAGGTATTACACCTTCTGTCGGCAGCATTTCAAATATTTAACGGTGTTACAAGTCTGAATATGGTGTTTAACAATAATCAAATAGAAGAGCACAAAATAATTTACCATTGCAGAAAGAAATACGTTAAAAAAATAAAAGAAAACCCCCCATCTCAAAAAACGGAATTATATCGTATATTGATGTAACGGATTTGTTGCATGCATAGTTTAATACTGCTGTAGAAAATCTGAATGGTGCATTCATCAGTTGCCATATTTATCATTGGAGTCGCAATAAACGCCGCGGCTACCGTAGCAGACCTTATGATTTATGCATGAAAAATAATACAACTGATTGTAAGTTAATCAGAACGGCAAATATTCTCCAAGTGTAAATCGATACAGAGATGGTCCGTTACATATATGTTTATTTATCGCGGTTGTGTTTACATTTCTGTTACACGATCAATATTATTATTTTGTAGATAATTCAAGATTCCGCTGCGTATCCAAGTACTTTCTAGATATTCTGTGTGCATCTGGAATGTTGTTACATAATATGAACGACTGGGTTGAAACATTATATATTATCTCGTTAGTTATATTGTGTTGTATTTGATACAGATTTCAAACCGCAGTTTATCTTTTACCGCACATGTTACCGTATTAATTAGATTTTTCGAATATTCAAGCTGTATTCACTTCACTAAAATAAACTATAACAATATAAATGAAATTGAATGCTAATTTTACAATAGTTTATTAATGAATACGATAAAAAAAGGTGCAAATGAAGGAGAATTAGGAATAAATCAGGATGATAATACTGATGATGTTGATGCTAAAAATGATGATGATGATGATGACAATGATGTTGTGTAGGTTATAATGATGATGATGATGATGACAATGATGTTGTGTAGGTTATAATGATGATGATAATAATGATGGTTAAGAGTTGTTTTATCAAGAAAAGCTAGACAGACATATAATTTCAGTAAAAACGTTTATAAAGAATATTTGGATAACATGTATCA
Organism: Panopea generosa; assembly: GCA_029582155.1. Taxonomy (NCBI): domain Eukaryota; kingdom Metazoa; phylum Mollusca; class Bivalvia; order Adapedonta; family Hiatellidae; genus Panopea; species Panopea generosa. The sequence goes on along the minus strand of CM055896.1, from coordinate 22,615,400 downwards.
TGTGTACGTGCACACTGTTCAAGAGAGAGAGAGAGAGAGAGAGAGAGAGAGAGAGAGAGAGAGAGAGAGAGAGAGAGAGAGAGAGAGAGAGAGAGAGACACACAGACAGACAGACAGACAGACAGACAGACAGACAGACAGACAGACAGACAGACAGACAGACAGACAGACAGACAGACAGACAGACAGACAGACAGACAGACAGACAGACAGACAGACAGACAGACAGACAGACTATATTCTGAAATCAATACATTGTAATTTTGGTACTGAAGAAAAACGATGTATTATTAGATTCATGGAATGTCCGTTATGTTCTACCCTGCTTACAATATAATGATATTTGTGAATGATACAAATTGCTAGATATCGTTGAATAAAACGAATAGAGTTTATGAGGTATGTATAGAGATGTGTTAAGTGAAACACGAATCAGTTTAACAATTATTTGGATTAGACTGACAGTGTGATTTGCAGACAGTGCCTCTTTATACACGGAATAGCAGACGCGAGTTATTTAAATTGAAATGATCTCTAAACTAATAGCATAATTATAATTTACCTAGTTATCATTTGTTTGGTCTGGTCAAGTCAACGTTGGAGCTGTCTTATAGTCTTTATATATATATAACTAGTTTCACATTGATGTCCATTCAAGATTAACTGCTACATAACTGTGACGAAGCCTTCACACAACAGTCTACAGTCTGCCATCAAGGGGATTATTTACATAGTGACTGTGTAAAGTTAGTTTTTATTTTATTCAGTGTCAAATTCATTAGCAATCGGGAACATTTGCCTTTGACCATTCACAGATGGTTGACTTAGAAATATGGCAAAGATATAAAATACACACACTTAACTGATTTAACAGCTTAGGTTATATCATAGCAACAAAACAAGGAAACAATGAAGTTACCGAGGTTATTCTTTCCTACATATCAGTTATCTATCCATGATTCATTTATTGATGTTGCTATTCTAGTGATATGTTCTTATCATTAGTTATTATCAACCAGATTAATGTTTTTACGATGGGCCAATCTATATGTCCTGGATTATGACTTCGAGCTAAATCATAGTAATACCGCCGCACAATAAGAAATGAAAACTCAGATTAAACATTGTTTAAGTTTATTACTATACACAAGCTAGCATTATCCTGTTGAAATTAAGTAACACTTCTTCATACTTTTTATGTTTGTTTTGTAACTTTCATATATGTGCGTGAACTATTTTTGATAACTTTATTATACGCGTAACAATAATTATACGCGTGTTATGCAACACAGTTATTATACGCATGTTATACAACACAGTTATTATACGCGTGTTATACATGTACAACACAGTTAATATACGCTTATAATACAACACAGTTGTTATACGCGTGTAATTCAACACAGTTGTTATACGCGTATTACACAACACAGTTGTTATACGCGTGTTATACAACACAGTTATTATACGGGTGTTATACAACCCAATTATTATACGCGTGTTATTCAACACATTTACTATACGTGTGATATACAACACAATTATTATACACGTATTATACAACACAGGTATTATACGCATGTTATACAACACAGTATTTATACGTGTGTTATACAACACTAGTTATTATACACGTGTTATACAACATAACTTATATAGGTATATTATACAATACAATTATTATAATACGTGTGTTATACAACACAATTACTATACGTGTATTATACAACACAATTATTATACACGTGTTATACAAAACAGTTGTTATACGCGTGTTATGCAACACAGTTATTATATGCGTGTTATACAACACTCTTGTTTATACGCGTATTATACAACACAATAAATATATGTGTATTATACAACACAGTTTTTATACGTGTGTTATACAACACAGTTATTATACGCATGTTATACAACACAGTTTTTATATGCATGTTATACAACGCAGATATTATACTTGGTTATACAACACACTTATTATATGCGTGTTATACAACACAGTTATTATACGCTTGTTTTACAACACAATTATTACACGCGTGTTAGACAACACAGTTATTATACGCGTTTTATTCAACACTAATTATTATACGCGTATTATACAACACACTTATTATTATACGCGTATTATACAACACAACTAGTATACATGTGTTATACAACACAGTTATTATACATGTACGCGTATTATACAACACACTTATAATTATACGCGTGTTATACAACACAATTCTTATACGCGTATTATACAAGACACTTATTATATGCGTGTTATACTCAACGGTTATTATACGCGTATTATACAACACACTTATAATTATACGCGTGTTATACAACACAGTTATTATACGCGTATTATACAAGACACTTATTATATGCGTGTTATACTCAACAGTTATTGTACGCATGTTATACAACACAATTATTATACGTGTATTATACAACACACTATTTATAAGCGTGTTTTACAAGACAATTAGTATACGTGTTTTATACAAACACTTATTATACGTGTATTATACAAAACACTTATTATACACGTGTTATATATACAACACAGTTAATATACGCTAATTTTACAACACAATTAGTATACGCGTGTTAGACAACACAGTTATTATATGCGTTTTATACAACACTTATTATTATACGCGTATTATACAACACACTTATTATTAAAAGTGTGTTATACAACACAGTTATTATACGCTTATTATACAGAATAGTTATTATACGCGTGTTATACACAACATTTATTATACGCGTATTATACAAGACACTTATTATACGCGTGTTATACTCAACAGTTACTGTACTTGTGTTATACAACACAATTATTATACGTGTATTATACAACACACTTATTATAAGCGTGTTTTACAACACAGTTAGTATACGTGTATTATACAAAACACTTATCATACGTGTATTATACAACACACTTATTATACGCGTGTTATACAACACAGTTATTATACGCGTATTATACAACGCCATTATTATCCACTATTCATGTTTCAAAATTCATTTCAAAGTCGTTATACAACAGCGGTTTGAACCACAATTCATTTATAACGTTCACATTACTTCGTGCTCATTGAAATAATGGAATGGCAGCATTAAAGTATCCGATAAAATGCTACAAAATGCATTAGAAGAAATATAATCTGTGTACAAATTTTCTCAACCGGATGTGACTATCACTAGAAGAAATATTCATCATATTGGAATGCTTTTATTTGTCAGTATTTTTGTTCCTCCTGCTGGTTTAACCGTAGGGATTTCCATCAATTCGATACCGACACCATGTGTGTGGTATTCGTCATATGAGTAACCCGTAATGCCTTGTTTTACAACACTATCAAATGTTAACATAAATGACATTTTAACGAATAAAACAAAGTTAAAAGATTGAGAGATTATTTAAAGTGTCATAAAATATGAAGCAGAGATCGAGTAATTGTCTCATATTTTGTTGACCGAAATGTTATTGTTGCAGTGTGCATTTTTATCCATTTATGGATTTATTTTTAACGTCGTTCGTTCGTTCGTCCGTCCGTCCGTCAGTCTCTTGTAATGGAAAGCCCTATGTTTGATACCGACTGGTGGAACTTTATCCCAGCAGCACAAAGTGCACCAACAAGACATGTCAGAATCTACCCAACAAGACATGTCAGAATCTACCCAACAAGACATGTCAGAATCTACATACTGTCCTTGACTGAATGAAAATTTGCATTCCTCATAAGTATCACCTGCAGATAATCACTTTATAACAAATGGTATCTTTATTTACAATAATAATAATAATAATAATAATAATAATAATAATAATAATAATAATAATAATAATAATAATAATAATAATAATAATGATAATGATGATAATGTCTTTATTTAGAGAGGGTAAACTCATTAAGTTTTATATACAATATAAATATTTCATGCGGAAGATGTTTTAGTAATCAGAAATTCTTTGAACACATATTTAAAAGTAGCAACGTTATTCAGTTTTCTGATTGTTGGAGGTATATTGTTACAGACTTCCATAGCAGAATAAGAAAATGCATGTTTAAGAAGTTCAGTTTGAGCCTTTGTATGTATATTGTCCTTGTCTGAAACTGAGCCTAGATTATAGCGAGCGTTAATGTGTATCTTAATAAGGTTACATATATATGAAGGTATTTAATTATTAATTGCTTTAAATATAAAAATGCCAATATGATATTTAATTCTGTCAGGAAATGATAACCACCTTAGTTCTTTAAAAAGTTTAAAAGAAGGTGTTTTATATGGTGCATCCAATATGAGTCTTGTAGCTTTCTTCTGTATTTTTAGTATCGTATTAGTATTAGAAAGTGTACCAGTACCCCAAATAGTCGAAAATGTTTCATTTCAAGATTTAGTATTAAGATATACGTTTAAATAGATATAATTGTGAATTAAGTTTATCACATACTTTACTGACTGTTCCAACTTAATATTTCATCAATAAATATACCAAGTAGGTTTGACATTTTACATGTTTGATTTGTGAATTGTTGACTGAAATACAAAATTTTCCAGAATGTTTATTTTTGTTATGTGTTCTTATAAAACATACATGTAAGATGTCAATACGTACTTGGCTTATCTATTGATGAAACATTAAGTTGGAACACACAGTCAATAAAGTATGTAGTAAACTATATTCATTTTATTAGGCTTTAGAGCCATACTATTATTTTCACATCAACTTTCAATTACTATAATATAATTTTTGTTTCGATTTGCCGCAAAGTGACAACCACTAACATGAATAGTAGAATCATCGGCGTACATGTCAACACTGGAATCATCAACAACCATCGGAAGATCATTAACATAAATCAAGAAAAGTAGAGGACCTATAATTGAACCTTGCGGGACATCTGCTTTAATATGTAAACGACCAGAATGAATGGTGCCTAATTCAACACTTTGCCAATTTTAATCATAATCATATTCACTGTTTATTTAACACAATTACTGAAGAAGATATTTCTTACTGTATTATGCAAATATGAATATAAGAAAACTACAGTATGTGCTCGGATCGGACATATTGTAACTCATTTAGAAAAGGGTATAACTTTTTGAGATAGCTAGAACGCATCATATTTTGCTTATTCGTGGTTAGTTCTACATAACATCTAGTAGCGTGTATTTCATGTGATGTTTCCATCAAGTAAATCCAAGGAAATATCATTTTATCTTTTCAAAGAGTTTTTCAATATTTTCTTAACTAGCGTGGCGCCACTTTTTTATTGATACATTCTTCATTATAAAATATTGTAAAACTGGGATATTGCATCTCCATATGGTTTATGACGTCAAGGGTGTTAATATAGATTTGTGAACATGAGTATTTCAACATTGCCGTATGGTATCCAAATGTCTTATTGTGTTAATCTAAAACAGAATACAATCGCCACCAGGGGTCGTGAGGGGGTGTGGATATCTCACTACCTCTTACGAACACACTGAAAGTACGAGTAATATATTTTATATACATCGGGGCTTTAAAAGTTATTAAATATGTCTCAATATAAGAAGCAATCAATGGCTGAGTATCACTTTCAACATGCATTTACAAGTCAGAAAACATCAAATTATATAATATTTTTCGTTTGCCAGAAACGTCCGACAAAACATCATGTCAGATATCGTCTGTATTCGTAAAACTATAAAGAGAAACTGGTTGTTCAAAGAGATCACCTTCTGTAATTGTAAAACAATCGTTCATTTTAGTGCTTTTGCTTAGAAGGAGAAACATTTATATAATAAAGCACGATTTGAGAAAGTAAACTTCATATTTTGAACATTTATATGTTTAATATTTTATGGTAAACAATTGTGGGATGCTTCGCTTATTAAAACTTATTTATTTTACATCGAGTTATTACAACTTATACAAATCACGTTCGAAGTCTTCATGGGTAAAACCAGTAATAAGCATACACGGATAAAGCGTCTTGCTCAAGGTTACATCCGATCACGGGTCTGATGCTCTACCACTGGACAATTGTACCACGCGCTCCACATAACTTAAAGTTACAGTATCTGCAGGTGGTTGTTTCGATAGTATTTTTTAAATAATATTTTTATTTTGATGTTTTAGATTATGATTTATAATTAGTATCTAAATGTGTTTACTTGTTATGTAATCTTAATTTCTTTTACATGTGTTTGTCTAAAACATTATCATGAAACCTGTTTTTATGATGTTAATTAAGTAATGGTCCAGTTGCTTGTTGAAATAGTTGCTTTACTGTTGGCTGCTCTCGCTAGAGGTTGTGGGTTCGATCCTCAGCTCGATCCGAATCCAATATTAAGTACTAGTTCTACCTAGGATGCGGACTCCAAAGCTGTTGTCATATTGGCCCAGGAGAGTAGAACAAGACCTAGTTCCGGTTCATATTTGCCCAGTTTGCATCATATACGGTAGACGTTTTCCTCAATGAAATGGCAAATGCATTATATTGTCTTATCACTAATATTCGACACAAAATAAAGTTTCTTAAATCTTGTATTTTTAATTTAGTTTAATTCGCATATTTGTTTCAGATGGTGAACATAAAACTAAGCAATGACCGCCTCCACAAGTAAGGTCAAAGACGAATTAACAATCGTCGCCACAAAGCATGGTGACGATGTTGAAGTTTTAGAAAATGGAGGTGTTAGTCCAAACCTTTCTGTTCGAACTGATGACGATGCATGCTCAGAAATAATACGAATTGAACAAGACGCTGTTTTGGAAGAAAACAGAAACAATAGCGCCCTTGGAAGAATAGTTCAAACACTCCAGGTATGTTATCACTTTACTTCACCTTGGAAGAATAGTTCAAACACTGCAGGTATGTTGTCACTTTTTCACCTGGGAAGAATAGTCCAAACACTCCAGGTATGTTGTGACTTTGCTTCACCTGGGAAGAATAGTCCAAACAGTCCAGGTATGTTGTGACTTTGCTTCAACTGGGAAAAATAGTCCAAACACTGCAGGTATGTTGTCACTTTGCTTCACCTGAGAAGAAAAGCGCAAACGGTGTCGGTATGTTGTCACTTTTTCACCTGGGAAGAATAGTCAAAACACTCCAGGTATGTTGTGACTTTTTCTTCACCTGGGAAGAATAGTCCAAACACTGCAGGTATGTTGTCACTTTTCTTCACCTGAGAAGAATAGCGCAAACGCTGCAGGTATGTTGTCACTTTGATTCACCTAGGAATAATAGTGCAAATCTTGCAGGTATGTTGTCATTTTGTTTCATCTAGGAAGAAAAGTGCAACTTTTGCAGGTATGTTGTCACTATGCTTCGCCCAAATTCATGTCATCTGTAACATAGTAGCGTATTATCACTTAATGCACCAACAGATTGTTGATTGATTGTCAACAACAAAACATGTTGGATGAGGAATACAATTATACACATAAACTTTATGTAAATACTATGGCTAAGACATAGAGTTTTTCATTAAAATGCAGATATTGATGACTATTATGACAGCATTCTTAAGTGCTATGATGTCCCGTATTTTGACGCGATGTTATAATAAGTTTTATTTCCTGTTTCATTGGAGCCAGGGAACAGATCGAATATTAGCGCAAAAATAGAGCAGGTACCTGTGGACATGATGTGTATAAATCATTACTCCTCATGGACATACTCAATAAAACCGAGCAGGTACCTGTGGACCTGATGTATATAAATCATTACTCCTCATGGACATACTCAATAAAACCGAGCAGGTACTTGTGGACATGATGTGTATAAATCATTATTCCTCATGGATATACTGAATAAAACCGAGCACGTACCTGTGGACATGATGTGTATAAATCATTACTCCTCATGGACATACTCAATAAAATCGAGCACGTACCTGTGGACATGATGTGTATAAATCATTATTCCTCAGGGACATACTCAATAAACCCGAGCAAGTACCTGTGGACATGATGTGTATAAATCATTACTCCTCATGGACATACTCAATAAAACCGAGCAGGTACCTGTGGACATGATGTGTATAAATCATTACTCCTCATGGACATTACTCAATAAACCCGAACAGGTACCTGTGGACATGATGTGTATAAATCATTACTCCTCGTGGACATTCTCAATAAACCCGAGCAGGTACCTGTGGACATGATGTATATAAATCATTACTCCTCATGGACATTCTCAATAAAACCGAGCAGGTACCTGTGGACATGATGTGTATAAATCATTACTCCTCATGGACATACTCAATAAAACCGAGCAGGTACATAGAGACATGATGTGTATAAATCATTACTCCCCATGGACATACTCAATAAAACCGAGCAGGTACCTGTGGACATGATGTGTATAAATCATTACTCATCATAGACATTCTCAATAAAACCGAGCAATTACCTGTGGACATGATCTGTATAAATCATTACTTTTCATGGACATACTCAATAAAACCGAGCACGTACCTGTGGATATGATGTGTATAAATCATTACTCCTCATGGACATACTCAATAAAACCGAGCACGGTACCTGTGGACATGATGTGTATAAATCATTACTCCTCATGGACATTCTCAATAAACCCGAGCAGGTACCTGTGGACATGATGTGTATAAATCATTACTCCTCATCGACATACCCAATAAAACCAAGCAGGTATCTGTGGACATGATGTGTATAAATCAACACTCCTCATGGACATACTCAATAAAACCGAGCAGGTATCTGTTGACATGATGTGTATAAATCATTACTCCTCATGGACATACTCAATAAACCCGAGCAGGTACCTGTGGACATGATGTGTATAAATCATTACTCCTCATGGACATACTCAATAAAACCGAGCAGGTACCTGTGGACATGATGTGTATAAATCATTACTCCTCATGGACATACTCAATAAAACCGAGCAGGTACTTGTTGACATGATGTGTATAAATCATTACTCCTCATGGACATACCCAATAAACGCGAGCAGGTACCTGTGGACATGATGTGTGTAAATCATTACTCCTCATGGACATACTCAATAAAACCGAGCAGGTACATGTGGACATGATGTGTATAAATCATTACTCCTCATAGACATACTCAATAAAACCGAGCAGGTACCTGTGGACATGATGTGTATAAATCATAACTCCTCATGGACATATTCAATCAACCTGAGCAGGTACCTGTGGACATGATGTGTATAAATTATTACTCATCATGGACATATTCAATAAAACCGAGCAGGTACCTGTAGACATGATCTGTATAAATCATTACTCCTCATGGACATTCTCAATAAAACCGAGCAGGTACCTGTGGACATGATGTGTATAAATCATTACTCCTCATGGACTTACTCAATAAAACCGAGCACGTACCTGTGGACATGATGTGTATAAATCATTACTCCTCATGGACATACTCAATAAAACCGAGCACGTACCTGTGGACATGATGTGTATAAATCATTACTCCTCATGGACATTCTCAATAAAACCGAGCAGGTACCTGTGGACATGATGTGTATAAATCATTACTCCTCATGGACATATTCAATCAACCTGAGCAGGTACCTGTGGACATGATGTGTATAAATCATTACTCCCCATGGACATTCTCAATAAAACCGAGCACGTACCTGTGGACATGATGTGTATAAATCATAACTCCTTATGGACATTCTCAATAAAACCGAGCAGGTACCTGTGGACATGATGTGTATAAATCATTACTCCTCATGGACATATTCAATCAACCTTAGCAGGTACCGGTGGACATGATGTGTATAAATCATTACTCCCCATGGACATACTCAATAAACCCGAGCACGTACCTGTGGACATGATGTGTATAAATCATTACTCCTCATGGACATTCTCAATAAAACCGAGCAGATACCTGTGGACATGATGTGTATAAATCATTACTCCTCATGGACATACTCAATAAAACCGAGCAGGTATCTGTGGACATGATGTGTATAAATCATTACTCCTCATGGACATACTCAATAAAACCGAGCACGTACCTGTGGACATGATGTGTATAAATCATTATTCCTCATGGACATACTCAATAAAACCGAGCAGGTACCTGTGGACATGATGTGTATAAATCATTACTCCTCATGGACATACTCAATAAAACCGAGCACGTACCTGTGGACATGATGTGTATAAATCATTATTCCTCATGGACATACTCAATAAACCCGAGTGTGTTATTGACTTTGCTTGGCTGTGTTCTGTGTTTTCAAGGAACATATCACCAGATAATGTTGTAATAAGATGTATCGGCCTAATCCATTTGTTATTCTTAATTGTATAAGTAAGTATACATACATATATGCATTTACATATTTCAATTGAACCAAGAATATATGGTACAGAATAAGGACAATGTCTCAATTAATAATAAAACAACGACAAACCTCTTTATCAGACAACATAATGGTTTACATTTCTACTGCACATTAGTCTGTCTAAGAAATATCACACACAATGCTACATTAATTTCAACAGTATTTCGAGCCTAAATTGCCGTCAATTGCAGCAATCATAGCCCTGTACAGAAATGCAAACATACCCAAGTGTCACTCTTAAATGTTATCATACAATCTCTACCTTTAACATGTTTTATTCTTAATTTTGATTTATGACATGTTGTTGATTTTATTGTTTCCATTATCATAATATTTACATGATCATTGACTTTAACGAACTCAAACCTTATACCAGTTAATGGTATTTTGCGTTTTAAATCATCACTTTAACTAACTATAACCGGAAAACGTACTGATATTACTACGCTGGCTTCTAAAAGACGTGCTGATGTTACTACGCTGGCTTCTTAAAGACGTGCTGATGTAACTACGCTGGCTTCTTAAACACGTGCTGATGTTACTACGCTGGCTTCTTAAAGAGGTGCTGATGTTACTACGCTGGCTTCTTAAAGGTGTGCTGAAGTAACTACGCTGGCTTCTTAAAGACGTGCTGATGTAACTACGCTGGCTTCTTAAAGACGTGCTGATGTTACTACGCTGGCTTCTTAAAGACGTGCTAATGTTACTACGCTGGCTTCTAAAAGACGTGCTGATGTTACTACACTGTCTTCTTAAAGACGTGCTGATGTTACTACGCTGGCTTCTTTAAGACGTGCTGATGTTACTACGCTGGCTTCTTAAATTCATTTTAAGTACAACCGACAAAGGCATGTCTGGGAAAAACTTCAGGAAGACTAATTCATGTGATGTTTTTATGTTAACCTAAGACAGGGCCTACATGTATATTACAAACGAAGTGATACCATACAAACCATCTAGGTCACTCCATCGTATACAAGAAGTGATACCATACAAACCATCTAGGTAACTCCATCGTATACAAGAAGTGATACCATACAAACCATCTAGATCACTCCATCGTATACAAGAAGTGATACCATACAAACCATCTAGGTCACTCCATCGTATACAAGAAGTGATACCATACAAACCATCTAGGTAACTCCATCGTATACAAGAAGTGATACCATACAAACCATCTAGGTCACTCCATCGTATACAAGAAGTGATACCATACAAACCATCTATGTAACTCCATCGTATACAAGAAGTGATACCATACAAACCATCAAGATCACTCCATCGTATACAAGAAGTGATACCATACAAACCATCTAGGTCACTCCATCGTATACAGGAAGTGATACCATACAAACCATCTATGTCACTCCATCGTATACAAGAAGTGATACCATACAAACCATCTAGGTCACTCCATCGAATACAAGAAGTGATACCATACAAACCATCTAGATCACTCCATCGTATACAAGAAGTGATACCATACAAACCATCTAGATCACTCCATCGTATACAAGAAGTGATACCATACAAACCATCTAGATCACTCCATCGTATACAAGAAGTGATACCATACAAACCATCTAGGTCACTCCATCGTATACAAGAAGTGATACCATACAAACCATCTAGGTCACTCCATCGTATACAAGAAGTGATACCATACAAACCATCTAGGTCACTCCATCGTATACAAGAAGTGATACCATACAAACCATCTAGGTCACTCCATCGTATACAAGAAGTGATACCATACAAACCATCTAGGTCACTCCATCGTATACAAGAAGTGAAGTGATACCATACAAACCATCTAGGTCACTCCATCGTATACAAGAAGTGATACCATACAAACCATCTAGGTCACTCCATCGTATACAAGAAGTGATACCATACAAACCATCTAGGTCACTCCATCGTATACAAGAAGTGATACCATACAAACCATCTAGGTCACTCCATCGTATACAAGAAGTGATACCATACAAACCATCTAGGTCACTCCATCGTATACAAGAAGTGATACCATACAAACCATCTAGGTCACTCCATCGTATACAAGAAGTGATACCATACAAACCATCTAGGTCACTCCATCGTATACAAGAAGTGATACCATACAAACCATCTAGATCACTCCATCGTATACAAGAAGTGATACCATACAAACCATCTAGATCACTCCATCGTATACAAGAAGTGATACCATACAAACCATCTAGGTCACTCCATCGTATACAAGAAGTGATACCATACAAACCATCTAGGTCACTCCATCGTATACAAGAAGTGATACCATACAAACCATCTAGGTAACTCCATCGTATACAAGAAGTGATACCATACAAACCATCTAGATCACTCCATCGTATACAAGAAGTGATACCATACAAACCATCTTGGTAACTCCATCGTATACAAGAAGTGATACCATACAAACCATCTAGGTCACTCCATCGTATACAAGAAGTGATACCATACAAACCATCTAGATCACTCCATCGTATACAATAAGTGATACCATACAAACCATCTATGTAACTCCATCGTATACAAGAAGTGATACCATACAAACCATCTAGGTAACTCCATCGTATACAAGAAGTGATACCATACAAACCATCTAGGTCACTCCATCGTATACAAGAAGTGATACCATACAAACCATCTAGATCACTCCAGCGTATACAAGAAGTGATACCATACAAACCATCTAGATCACTCCATCGTATACAAGAAGTGATACCATACAAACCATCTAGGTCACTCCATCGTATACAAGAAATGATACCATACAAACCATCTAGGTCACTCCATCGTATACAAGAAGGTTATTAAAACAACAGAAATACTACTGTGGCCAAAAAAAACAACTTCAGCAGTGACTGTCCATGTTATCTGTCTTACAGCAAGAATTACAATGTCAGTAACGTTTAACCAATTATATAGATTAAGCCTAAAGTGTGCTTGTTATTCTCCATTGACATAAAATAACGTTGAAAATAAAGCAATTTTAGAAAGACTGGTTATTGAGGAATGAGTGGACGTAATCTGTTTGACGGCAGTTCAAGCAAATTATATAGGAATGAGGTGTCATTTAGTTAATGGAACTATCGCATAGCCATCACAGACGAATTAAAGATCACAGCGAGAGAAAATAAGGTAATCATTAAAAGTGAGGTCGAAGCTATCTCAGATGATTTGGTTGAATGTTTTAATCATAAATAACTCCAGACTGTGTGGAACATGTTTTAGACGTTGACTTCTTATTCCCGGTAGATTAGTTTACACAAGGATACATGTGAGGTAAATACAAATTCATATATCATACAATGGTCTTCTTTTTGCTTTGTTTGTTTGAATATTTAGCACAGTTTTATGCCCTCGAAGGCTACACGACGATTAGTTAACATAACCACTATTTTCTGCAAGGTGAAATAAACAAATTGAATGTCAATAGGAAATCTATTTGTTGAGATAATGGAATTTATATATATAGAGAAAGAGAGAGAGAGAGAGAGAGAGAGAGAGAGAGAGAGAGAGAGAGAGAGAGAGAGAGATGGGGGCAATATATCTTTTGAAGGTTAACATGCACACTCATCTCTGCAAGTAACTGATAACGTTTCCTCTTGAATCAGCAGTGAGAGGCCATTGGCAATAAGACGCAATGTCGTATATTAATCATCACGGAGATAAATAAAGGTACAACATTGAACAAAACAATGTTCATAAAACATGTTTGTTTTAAAATGGAAGTTCAATTATTCAAATGTTTACACTTTATCCATATCGACTTTCTAAACCTATTTTCCAACCTTATAAAACACCGTCAGATCAATGATGACTGGAGAGTATCGGAATGGATGCTTATGATATAATTCTTTGATACTTGTATTCAAACATCTCTGGCAATACACCATACATCTACAGTATGTAACAAGGAGTACATGACACACTGGGTGAACATTGAAGAACTGTGGTCATGAGTACCTAAGCCAATGCTGAGAATGATAATGCTAGCGTTCAAAAACGGGAATAATAACATAATGAGTTATTTACTGATTCAAACATAAATGCCTCAGGACCACAAAGAACATTTACAAGAGTCAACATTTATTTTCAGAAATCCTGTTAGAATAGATTCAATTAAATATAAAATATATTCATATAAATATATAAAGTTCTTCAAAGTATATGAGAAGAAACTCAATAAAAGAATTACAATCAAGACATTAGTTTGGCGGAATTTAAATTATCTTTTAAAATATTCACAATTTAAGTTTTTCATTTTTTACGCATTTCTTTTTAAATATTTTGTCTACTCTATGATATGACAATCTAATTATTTACAAATTTGTATGTAAAACTCTCGACTACATGGCTTAAAGGTTTAATGATGATTTTACTTTAAAATACAAGCCTTTGTGCTTTATCTATTCATGCAGGAATAGTCGTAAAAGTCACTTTATTGAATACGTCTTTATTGCTTTTCTTGTTGAAGTTCTGCCAACTGTATCAAATTGTAGATATGGTATTAAGCGACAAGAACACCATGGTGTCCCATTGAGCTGTGAATGTGTTTAATGACCCATCATGCCACTAAGCACCGACTGAAAATTACGAGTACCTATGGATAAAAAATAGATTAGATTTGAATTACAACAAAGTTATAAGATAATCCGACCATTGAGTTAAATATACATGCAAAGAACTGAGATCTCCCAAACGTCTTAGACGGTAGATATCATTTGCCTCAACTCAAAATCGTTGTAAATTTACTGTCTGGAATTCAAATATACACATGTGCAAGAACTGTCCGTATAAAACTGTTGATAACAACACAGCCCACTTAATAACAAAAAGCAAGCATTATACCGTGGCGTAAAGCAAGCATTATACCGTGGCGTAAAGCAAGCATTTTAGGGTGGCGTAAAGCAAGCATTATATCGTGGCGTAAAGCAATTAATATACCGTGGCGTAAAGCAAGCATTATACCGTGGCGTAAAGCAAGCAATATACCGTGGCGTAAAGCAAGCATTATACCGTGGCGTAAAGAATATAATTTTAAGTAAGTGATACGAAGTGATGCCGTCTTATATGAGACAATGAAACGAAATATGATTAAATAATACAACTAACACAAGTACGTGTTTTGTACATAGAAACTATTCATGCATGACACTTGTTAACCATAGAAACTATTCATGCATGACACTTGTTAACTGACCCTTGTTAACCATAGAATCTATTCATGCATGACACTTGTTAACCATAGAAACTATTCATGCATGACACTTGTTAACCATAGAAACTATTCATGCATGACACTTGTTAACTGACCCTTGTTAACCATAGAATCTATTCATGCATGACACTTGTTAACCATAGAAACTCTTCATGCATGACACTTGTTAACATGCGGCAAATGAATTTAAAAGAAATATAAGCAGACGAAACTAAATATGATATTAAGTGCTGTATAAATATGTGTAAACACCATACCGTGCATATACTTTGGTGTGTTGTAAAAGTTGGTGTCAGTTTGACCGTGTGCTATATGTGTTGTATTATAATATTCAGCATGTATACAAAGCAAATATCGCTGTAATAAAATCCTCACTCAACCTCTGAATTGCATCACCTTAGATTATCACACGAACTGTACATTTTATGTATTTATTACATGTAAAAGGAGCAGTGACATTGCTCGTTTCTCTAACAGCACATTTAACACACGTTTATATCCGGTTTTAGTAACTCTGTTTCCCGCTGTGTATATACGCTCGTACCAGTGTACAGTTTTTATATTATTAAATACTATTCAATAAAAACATTCAATAGCACCAACATTTCGTTACATACAGTTTCTAACAAACTGGATTAGAGCATAACAAACTGGATTAGAGCATAACAAAAGTTTATCACGATTTTCTTTGGAAACGGTGAACATGTCGTAAGATGGCCATTGTTTTATTATAAGACACGCATATACTACACTATTTTTACAAAATATAACAAACATACAAATTTAAAGCTGATTGCCAATGACAACATATTTTAGGACAAAGTTTGTACGCATATATACGTAGACAATGATATTTAGTTTTGTGCCGTATCTCTTGGAGTTATTCAATCATTTGAATGGTTTGTTGGCAGGGACAATCTGGCTTCATCTTGTGACATAAAGTCTCTGTTTGAAAGTTTTATACAATGGGATTTAAATTAACAAGCAAAGCATGCACATTTGAAAGGTTTCAACTTACACACCGACATAAACAAGTTTATAAACAAGTATAACTGTGAATGAAATAGGAACATAACAACGCACGCACCGACATAAACAAGTATATAAACAAGTATATCTGTGAATGAAATAGGAACACAACAACGCACACACCGACATAAACAAGTAAATCTGTGAATGAAATGGGAACACAACAACGCACACACCGACATAAACAAGTATATATGTGAATGAAATAGGAACACAACAACGCACACACCGATATAAACAAGTATATAAACAAGTATATCCGTGAATGAAATAGGAACACAACAACGCTCACACCGACATAAACAAGTATATCTGTGAATGAAATAGGAACAAATCCGTCCGGTATTCTCATCTCTGCGTGGGTTTATGTTCGATATGGTCTGTAAAATATAGCAGATAAGGAGATGAAAGGTATAGGATGTGAACAATATTAAAAAAACAACATGTGTCTAATTGAGTAAGCTTCGGCAGACTTGATATTTGATACAACTATACTTAAAAAGGCACTAGTGAATATATAGACAAACAGTCACCACTTCACAGATACTAAACTTTATTCTGCATGTCAGGTATTCAGAAACGTAGCATTAAATCTCCGAATATACTTCCAACTGTGCGTATCATAAAGTTGATCAAATTATAGAAGAATAGCAGAACCCTTTGGTGACATTATGCTATTCTGCTAACTTGATCATGACCGAGTTCTTATCATAAACAATTGAAATCATTGATATTCGAGTCGAGTTCTACCGACGACACAGGTAATAAACAACGTTTGAGCTTAGAAAGAATGTACTTATGGATTTCAAGACATTTGTAATGAATGTTAATCCTTATTCCTAATGTTTGGGAGATTTCTACTAAACTACTACGCGACAATACCAATACAATAGAAAAGAAAATCTTATAAGATGCACTTTAGAAAGATAGTTATGTTTATTTTGATAATATATGTATATACAAAGAATGGCAACAACATGATGCATGAAAGATAAACAACAATAATATACAATTTGTCATAACGATACACACATATAGGCTATGAAATGCACACAAATACCAAAGATAACATAAAAAATAAAAGGGACTTTCCCTTGTTTTCATCAGGTTCATTAATATTGATGGCATTAAACATTATATCACAATGAACTAGTTAATAATCTTTGAGTAAACATATATTGTTAAATATCACAGACATTTTTATTATTATTTAATATTTTAAACTATCTCATTGTTATCTCATAAGTATTACGAACTATATTTAAACTATATGTTATATGGTACGACCTTACTTTATTGTCACTTTACTTTAATCAAATAATTATAATAAAAATCACACAATTCTTTTTATCACAATGAGTGCTAGATTATATGCTGTTAATTCATGCATGCTATGCTTATAATATTAAATTACATAAACTAAAAAAGTATCGATACTTGATAAAAATCTATTGGACATGAAAACATTCAAATTAAAAATACTTTGGAAACTGAATAAAAAACATATGAGATCAAAATTAATAGTTAGATGACAACATGGGATTCTTGACACCATTCTCGAATACTTCTGATACTCTGAGATCTCGATAAGAAAAAGGCTCATTCCCGAAACTGCCTAGTTTTGGTAAAACAGACCGTCCATTATGTATAATGGTAAAACTAGAAGGGAAATTAGAGAGAAATCACGCACAGAGTTAAGTAGCACAAAATGTTCACCTAGATAATCTGGAGAAGTACCCAACTTAATGTTTTGAGCATGACCAAGAGTAATCTGAAGAGTAAACTTTTTTTGAGACTTATACAATTTAAAAGCCTAAAATGTTCCAGTCCAATAGGGACATGATATTCAAGTTGAGAGCAAAACGTATCAGTTTATTTTGCCGGTGACACTGTACGATGTTTACACTTGAAAATATCAATTTAAAAATATGCATGTCAATGTCACCACATAATGGATATTTAGATGCAAGTGGACTTATGGAATTTATTTTCAATTCAGCAAGTTCCATTGGACTAAACGCGAAATGATATATATCAATTATAGTTATTTTCTGAAAGTAGTTATCGTTTGTCAGATTTACCACAAAATGTGATGTCACCAATGACAAATCAGAACAGATATATGTATATTAAAAAATGTTTTTTTTTTTATTACAAGCAATTGTTTTACTCCTACCGGATTTCAGGAAAATGCATCATTTTGATAAATGTTTAAAAAGCCTTGTATGGTTCATATTAGTGGTAACATAATTTAAAAAATGAAGTAAATATTTTATTTTCATTAGTTTTAACGGGTGCGATAAGAAAGATTTCAAGGAAAAATCAACATTTTTAAGAATATTTATTCATTTTCTCAAAACTAGAATCAATAGATACTTAATTAATAGATAAATAATTGATATTCACATAGTGGCACATTCAAAGCGTAAATGTTATTCAGATGCGAGAAAGTGAGTTAAATTCGATATAACACTGCCGTGTGTCTCTTTAAACACAGCTTTAATGGAAACAGAGGTTGTTTTCTCTATTAAAATGTAGTAATTATTTCTTATCCTTGTGAATCCTAGAGCTACATGCCATTCAAGCTGGCTCGTTAATTAAATACTGCTCAAGTCAGTGCTAAGGGACATCAGAGGTGTGGCAAATGCATGTAATACTGCCGCTCTGGATCAGACACTAACACCGAATTGCTAATTTATTAAATTGGGCATGTTATTTGCTCGTAGATGATTCCTTCGAATCATGGAGCACATTGAATGTATCTCCAGAATGGCATACTGCTGAAACGTATACTAAATAGTGGCGGGGATTGTTGCATATTTACTCAATAAAACCGCGACAACTATTATTTTCTGAGCACTGCGTTCTTTGCATCTTAAGGATTGTTTAATCAAATATTGAAAACCACACCTCTAGTACTTCAGTCTAGTACTTCAACATCTTTCTGTGCAAAAGCTTTTAAATACATTCACATTGTAATGTCAATTATTTGTACCATTTATGTTCATAGGACTGATACATCCAGCTAAAAATTAAGCGGCATAGACATGGTAAAGTGTCTATTGATGTGTCTTAGTTCTTAAAATGAATAATGCCTTAACGGTATATGTGAATAATATGGCACGTGCGTCTTATAATGAAATACATTACAGATAAGTTGTTGCCGACTTTCAGTTGACTATCATCTATGGTAACAATGATCAGTAATACAGCAGTTTTGTTGGCCACAATGAGAGCCAATTATTTCGTTATTATGTCGAAGAACCTCTGTAGATGTATATGCGTCTTTATGCACTCATCGAAAATAGCTTCATCAAAAGCCAGTCATGATGATCAACTAGGGATTAAAGAGTATATATATATATATATTCTTAATTGTCTAGCTGTATAAATATTATATTTGATATGGCATAGGGTACTTAGGAGAATACCTTAGACTGAAATTGAATTGGTCTAGTACATTGGAATGTTTGGTACTTGGAACTGACAATAGATCTTATTTAACGGTTAAACAGGCCTCACCAATTTTTTTTTGACTACGAAATTATTTAATTGTGCGGAAGACAAAACATGTTGTAACTTGAAGAAAACAGTTGCTTCAACAGTACGTGTCACTTTCTAGTTGTTGTTGTTGTATGGTGTTTAACGTCGATTTCAACAAGTGTTCAGTCAAATTGCGACGATATCTTCTTGAGACAGTTTTCTCTGTACAACTACACTGGAGTATCATGCCACAGTCACATGGTATGATGTCCCGCCCAGTGGCATCATAGGAATTAATAAAGTTAAAAAAAAATAGATTTATTTATAGGATTACATTTAGTAAGCGTCCTTTTGTTCCTCTGCGAAGAAAGCTGATATGGACAGCTCTCGAGTCCGCTTTCTGGGTAGAACAAGTACAGAGTGTTATATTTGAGATACCATCGGTTCGAACAACAATTAACATTTGGTCCTAAAAAGATTTAAGTTGATATCTCTTTCATAACAAATATGGAGACATTGATACATGTAGTCTTCATCAGACCTTTGCTTGGATGGCCATCCTGGACAGATCTTATCTATATTCGAACTAAGCCTGAAACTGTAATTGCATATTTGATTAAAATCGCGAATCGCGTGCTTTATAAGTTTTTTTGATAGGCTTTTGTGGCCATATTTATAGTCATATATTTGTATGAGTGTTCCTCATGGGTAGAAGACATTCTTGAAATAATGGAAATAACTTGTCAAACGTATCTAAGTGAAAATTAGGAAGAATAAACGATTGTATTTCCCTGTAAATCACCTGATAGCGGGCACTTCAGATCGCGTCGTGTATTTATAGATTGTATATGGATACCGGTGGATAGAATCAAACATATTGGACGACAATAAAACCGAACTCGCATACCATAAATCTTCAGCAAAAAAACCCATTTATAATCATTTTCTCGTTAGCTAGCAAAACTTAAACACATTTATGGCATATTTATGTATATAAGCCTGACATGCTTTATGGAGATCCAAAGATACAAAATACCTGATTATGCACCATTTGGTTTTACGAGTTGTTAAGTGTCCAATAAATGGGATATTTATTCATTCATTCAGCTTTAAAACTTACTGCTGATTTCATTGCTTTCTTTTATGCTTCGTTTACAACCTTAATCCAAAGTGAATAGAATGAAAGGATCGAAACTGTAAACACGTTTTAATCACAGGCGCTTTTTCTCTCGCACAGCACGCAGTTGTACCGAGCAAATCTAAACATTTATGGGTCCCTGCGTCATTCGTGTTAAACTGTAGCAGAAATTCAATATAATCACTCAAAGTTTGTCATTTTTATCGGGTAAATTAACTTTCTGATGTAATACAAACTATAAACGACTGGATGTCCATTAAACAGCATGAATAAAAAGGCATTGAGACCAAGGCATATTCAGCGGCGTGATAAAGGTGAAACCCGATCTTTTTCCCATTGATCATCCATACCAGGGTAAAATGATGAACGGTAGTAGTTAAAGCGACACATGTTGCTTTGTTTTAACACTTTTTTTATAAAATATATATCAACATGATGTAAATATGGAACTAACATACACCAGTATGTATCAAAATTAAAAGTTTCGTTTCTGTTTTTTTTTGTTTAAAGCTTTGATGTGAACTTATAACAGAAATATTAGACAAACCAATAATAAAAATAATGATAATAATAATGATCGTAATAAAGATAATAATGATAAATATTAATATGAAACAAGTGTGACAATAAATATAAAAATAAAGCATTTTATTAAATACAATCATATATATTTATTTAAGTATGTTAATCTTCCAATAGGTCTTCCAATATTGCATACGTGATCATTTACATCAAAGCACGTGTGTAATGTTGGAGGACCTCTAGTCAGACTGGGTAGCTCAGTCAGTAACGCGACTGGCTATCAATATCTGGATCGCCAGTTCGAATCAGGCCAGGTCACAGTGTCTGTGTTTTACTGCTATAAGTCTCCCACCTGTATATATGTGGGGAAGATGCCAATGAGGAGCAGTGATAAGCTGTGTTTAGAAATGATTAACCGCCCAACAGATAGCAGGAACGATGATTAGCTGAAGTACTTTTGAGAGAAAATGTAGCATTCCATCAATCAAGTTAGTTTCGGGTATTTTTTCACCATGGACCTGATTATATTTTTTGCACTTCCAAGAGATTATTCTTGCAATGTAATCACCATAATTCAGGGAAACCCTGTATTCCGAGTAATTAAAGAGTGACAATTACCGAGATGTCTGTAATTTCTGTAATGGTGTTAACGTCCAATTGTGTGATTTACTCAGGGTATTAAACAAATAAATGACGGATACATATTTTTTTAATATATTTTTTTAATTGAATTGTTGGTTAAATTTTATGCTTTCCTTGGAATCATGTATCTCTTTTAATCTAGTTCGAAAATAGAATACCATTTCAGCCGGTGTTAGATACGACTTTGGTACATTGATATTGTGACGGATAAATCAAAGATAGGAGATTCTCAATATTTCTTTGTTGGTAATGTAAGACTATTTGAACACATCCAAATGAACCAGACGGGCTGTTTAACTGTATGAAGTCCCCCGATATATGCTCTTCGTCAGGATGGACACCCACTATCAAAGTAAAGTAAAATGATTATGTTTTATTATATTACACGAAGTTGTCAAAACATGCATAGACTTAATGAGCAGTTTTATTATTTACGAACACGGAAATAGAACGCATTATTTTTTCTGTTACACGTTAATGTTTATGTTACACGTTCATGTTTATGTAACATGTAAATGTTACATGTTTATGTTACACGTTCATGTTTATGTTACATGTTCATGTTTATGTTACACGTTCATGTTTATGTTACATGTTCATGTTTATGTTACACGTTAATGTTTATGTTACACGTATATGTTTTTGTTACACGTTCATGTTTATGTTACAAGTTCATGTTTATGTTTCATGTTTATGTTTATGTTACACGTTTATATTCATATTACACGTAAATGCTTATGTTACACGTTTACGTTAATGTTACACGTTCATGTTTATGTTTCATGTTTATGTTTATGTAACACGTTTATGTTTATGTTACAGGTTATGTTTATGTTACACGTTCATTTTTATGCACGTACATAACAATGCCTTCAAAACAATATAATAATCATTTGTTTTTATCTTCATTTTCGGAGCATAGCAACAATTAAAAAAAAAACTACTTGTCAGCGCTGTAATTGTATATATTGTATGAAAGGTTGATTACAAATGTGCATATATTGTATGAAGGGTTGATTAAAAGTGTGCATATATTGTATGAAGGGTTGATTACAAGTGAGTGTGCATATACTGTATGAAGGGTTGATTACAAATGTGCATATACTGTATGAAGGGTTGATTACAAGTGTGCATAAACAGTTTGAAGGGTTGATTACTGGTTTGCATATATTGTATGAAGGGTTAATTACAGGTGTGCATAAACTGAATGAAGGGTTGATAATAAGTGTGCATATATTGTATGAAGGGTTGATTACAAGTGAGTGAGCATATATTGTATGAAGGGTTGATTATAAGTGTGCATATATTGTATGAAAGGTTGATTACAAGTGTGCATATATTGTATGAAGGGTTGATTACAAGTGTGCATATACTGTATGAAGGGTTGATTACAAGTGTGCATATACTGTATGAAGGGTTGATTACAATGTGCATATATTGTATGAAGGGTTGATTATAAGTGTGCATATATTGTATGAAGGGTTGATTACAAGTATACATATATTGTTAGAAGGGTTGATTACAAGTGTGCATATACTGTATGAGGGGTTGATTACAAGTGTGCATATATTGTATGAAGGGTTGATTACAGGTTAGCATATATTGTATGAAGGGTTGATTACAAGTGTTCATAAATATTATACTGTATGAGGGGTTGATTACAAGTGTGCATATACTGTATGAAGGGTTGATTACATGTGTTCATAAACTGTATGAAGGGTTGATTACTGGTGTGCATATATTGTATGAAGGGTTGATTACAAGTGTGCATATATTGTATGAAGGGTTCATTACTAGTGTGCATATGTTGTACGAAGGGTTGATTACAGGTGTGCATAAACTGTATCAAGGGTTGATTACTGGTGTGCATATATTGTATGAAGGGTTGATTACAGTAGTGCATATATTGTTAGAAGGGTTGATTACAAGCGTGCATATACTGTATGAGGGGTTGATTACATGTGTTCATAAACTGTATGAAGGGTTGATTACTGGTGTGCATATATTGTATGAAGGGTTGATTACAAGTGTGTATATATTGTATGAAGGGTTCATTACTAGTGTGCATATGTTGTACGAAGGGTTGATTACAGGTGTGCATAAACTGTATGAAGGGTTGATTACTGGTGTGCATATATTGTATGAAGGGTTGATTACAGTAGTGCATATATTGTTAGAAGGGTTGATTACAAGCGTGCATATACTGTATGAGGGGTTGATTACAAGTGTGCATATACTGTATTAAGGGTTGATTACAGGTGTGCATATACTGTATGAAGGGTTGATTACAGGTGTGCATAAACTGTATGAAGGGTTGATTACAAGTTAGCATATACTGTATGAAGGGTTGATTACAAGTGTGCATATATTGTATGAAGGCTTGATTATAAGTGTGCATATATTGTATGAAGGGTTGATTACAAGTGTGCATATATTGTATGAAGGGTTGATTACAGGTATGCATATACTGTATGAAGGGTTGATTACAAGTGTGCACGTCCCGGTGATAAATGTTCGTGTTTCTGATGTGTAATTACCATGACTTGCTGCAATAGTGTACTTACGTGAGAAATAAACCATTCCTGCAGTAACCTACTTTCTACATGATTTGACTAACACAGGGTCGTGCACTATTAACGCATAACATGACTCTATGCATCACTGTGTATGTGTTAAGTTTAATACGTGTTATATGTATGCATTACATAATTGTTTGCAGAAGAATTAATAAAATCTATTGTTGTTACTGAATTATTATATCAGTCTAAGTTATTAATTGAATAAAAATTGAAAAAAATACGATAATTTCATTATTGTAATTTATCTTATTGTTTATATTTAATTGATGCTTTATTTAATTATGCTCAAATAAAAATGTGGGGATGGGTAATCATTATAAAATACATGCATACTACTGAATTCACAAACATTTACATGTTCTACTTAAATTATCTGAAAATTGTAAAAGAGTTATTTTACTGTTTATTCTTTCACGAACTAAAGTTAATTTTAACATTTTAATATATTTCATTATCATTGCTTATTATAGTTAGTTCAAGCAAATAGTTTATTTTAACGAAAGTGTCGATACCGTTTTTCTCATTATAGTTACTGCAGATAGATTGTTCATAGCCTCAATAACTGCCTACCGTAAATGTGTAAACTATCGACTTGATTTCTCCCCAGGGTTATAAACTACAGAAACACGATGATTTGTGTATCAGTAAGAATTATTTCCATAACAATCATGATATGTCTAATTGGCATATATAAACGATGTTTAATTTACTTTAGGCAACTATACAGACTTATAATCATACATAAACAGAAATATTGGTTTCATGACTTTAGATATAAATATCTAAATTATATAAATGAAAGACTTTTAAATGTAACTCAATGTTTGTGGCGAATGTATGATACTTATGTTGCTGTGGCGGCTGTATAATGCTAATGCTGCTGTGGCGGCAGTATACTGTTGACGCTACTGTGGCGGCTGTATACTGATGATGTTGCGGCTGTATAATGCTAATGCTGCTCTGGCTGCTGTATAATGCTAATGCTGCTGTGGCGGCAGTATACTGTTGACGCTACTGTGGCGGCTGTATACTGATGATGTTGCGGCTGTATAATGCTAATGCTGCTCTGGCTGCTGTATAATGCTTATGCTGCTGTGGCGGCTGTATAATGTTAATGTTGCTGTGGCGGCAGTATACTGTTGACGCTGGTGTGGCGGCTGTATGCTGATAATGTGGCGGCTGTATGGTGCTAATGCTGCTGTGGCGGCTGTATACTGATAATGTGGCGGCTGTATAATGTTAATGCTGCAGTGGCGGCTGTATATTGTTAATGCTGCTGTGGCGGCTGTATAATGCTAATGCTGCTGTGGCGGCTGTATACTGATGATGTGGCGGATGTATAATGCTTATGCTGCTGTGGCGGCTTTATAATGCTAATGGTGCTGTGGCGGCTATATAGTGCTAATGCTGCTGTGGCGGCTGTATACTGATAATGTGGCGGCTGTATAATGCTAATGCTGCTGTGGCGACTGTATAATGCTAATGTTACTGCGGCGGCTGTATATTGCTGACGCTGCTGTTGCGGCTGTATACTGATTTTGCTGCCTTGGCGACTGTATATTGATAATGCTGCTGTGGCGGCTATATATTGATTATGCCACTGTGGCTGCAGTATACTATTGACGCTACTGTGGCGGCTATAAACTGGTGATGTGGCGGCTGTACAATGTTAATGCTGCTGTGGCGGCTGTTTTGCTAATGCTACTGCAGCAGCTGTATACTGATTATGTTGCTGTGGCGGCTGCATATTGATTATGCTGCTGTGACGGCTGTATACTGATTATGCTGCTGTGGCGGCTGTATACTGATTATGCTGCTGTGGCGGTTGTATACTGATAATGCTGCTGTTGCGGCTGTATACTGATTATGCTGCTATGGCGGTTGTATACTGATAATGCTGCTGTTGCGGCTGTATACTGCTGACACTGCTGTTGCGGCTGTATACTGATGATGTGGCGGCTGTATAATGCTAATGCTGCTGTTGCGGCAGTATAATGATGATGCTACAGTGGCGGCTGTGTAATACTAATGCTGCAGTGGTGGCTGGTTAATACTAATGCTGCAGTGGCGGCTGTGTAATACTAATGCTGCAGTGGCGGCTGTGTAATACTAATGCTGCAGTGGCGGCTGTGTAATACTAATTCTGCTGTGGCGGCTGTATACTGATGATGCTACAGTGGCGGCTGTATACTGATGATGCTACTGTGGCGGCTGTATACTGATGATGCTGCTGTGGCGGCTGTATACTGATGATGCTGCTATGGCGGCTGTATACTGTTCACGCTGCTGTGGCGGCTGTATACTGATGATGCTGCTGTGGCGGCTGTATACTGATGATGCTGCTGTGGCGGCTGTATACTGCTAATGCAGCAGTGGCGGCTGTATAATGCTAATGCTGCTGTGGCGGCTGTATAATGCTAATGCTGCTGTGGTGGCTGTATACTGCTGATGCTGCGGTGGCGGCTGTATAATACTGATGCTGCTGTGGCGGCTGTATAATGCTAATGCAGCAGTGGCGGCTGTATACTGCTAATGCTGCTGTGGCGGCTGTATAATGCTAATGCTGCTGTGGTGACTGTATACTGCTGATGCTGCGGTGGCGGCTGTATACTGCTGATGCTGCTGTGGCGGCAATATACCGATGATGTGGCGGCTGTATAATGCTAATGCTGCTGTGACGGCTGTATAATGCTAATGATACTGTGGCGGCTGTATAATGCTGACGCTGCTGTGTCGGCTGTATAATGCTGATGCTGCTGTGGTGGCTGTATAATAATGATGCTGCTGTGGCGGCTGTATACTGCTGATGCTGCTGTGGCGGCTGTATACTGCTTATGCTGCGGTGGCGGCTGTATAATGCTGATGCTGCTGTGGCGGCTGTATAATGCTAATGCTGCGGTGGCGGCTGTATAATGCTGATGCTGCTGTGGCGGCTGTATAATGCTAATGCTGCTGTGGCGGCTGTATAATGCTGATGCTGCTGTGGTGGCTGTATAATAATGATGCTGCTGTGGCGGCTGTATACTGCTGATGCTGCTGTGGCGGCTGTATACTGATGATGCTGCTGTGGCGACTGTATAATAATGATGCTGCTGTGGCGGCTGTATACTGCTGTTGCTGCTGTGGTGGCTGTATACTGATGATGCTGCTGTGGCGGCTGTTGAATGATAATGCTGCAGTGGCGGCTGTATAATGCTAATGCTGCTGTGGTGGCTGTATAATAATTATGCTGCTGTGGCGGCTGTATACTGCTGTTGCTGCTGTGGTGGCTGTATACTGATGATGCTGCTGTGGCGGCTGTATAATGATAATGCTGCAGTGGCGGCTGTATAATGCTAATGCTGCTGTGGTGGCTGTATAATAATGATGCTGCTGTGGCGGCTGTATACTGCTTATGCTGCAGTGGCGGCTGTATAATGATGATGCTGCTGTGGCGGCTGTACAATGCTAATGCTGCTGTGGCAGCTGTATACTAATTATGCTGCTGTGGCGGCTGTGTAATGCTAATGCTGCTGTGGTGGCTGTATACTGATGATGCTGCTGTGGCGGCTGTATACTGCTAATGCTGCTGTGGTGGCTGTATACTGATAATGCTGCTGTGGTGGCTGTATAATGATGATGCTGCTGTGGTGGCTGTATAATAATGATGCTGCTGTGGTGGCTGTATAATAATGATGCTGCTGTGGCCGCTATATACTGCTTATGCTGCAGTGGCGGCTGTATAATGATGATGCTGCTGTGGCGGCTGTACAATGCTAATGCTGCTGTGGCAGCTGTATACTAATTATGCTGCTGTGGTGGCTGTATAATGCTAATGCTGCTGTGGTGGCTGTATACTGATGATGCTGCTGTGGCGGCTGTATACTGCTAATGCTGCTGTAACGGCTGTATACTGATGATGCTGCTGTGGCGGCTGTATACTGCTAATGCTGCTGTGGTGGTTGTATACTGATGATGCTGCTGTTGCGGCTGTATAATTATAATGCTACTGTAGCGGCTGTATAATGCTAATACTGCTGTGGCGACTGTATAATGCTAATGCTGCTGTGGCAGCTGTATACTAATTATGCTGCTGTGGTGGCTGTATAATTCTAATGCTACTGTAGCGGCTGTATAATGCTAATGCTGCTGTGGCGACTGTATAATGCTAATGCTGCTGTGGCAGCTGTATACTAATTATGCTGCTGTGGCGGCTGTATAATGCTAATGCTGCTGTGGTGGCTGTATAATGATGATGCTGCTGTGGTGGCTGTATAATAATGATGCTGCTGTGGCGGCTGTATACTGCTGATGCTGCGGTCGCGGCTGTATACTAATTATGCTGCTGTGGCGGCTGTATAATGCTGATGCTGCTGCGGCGGCTGTATAATGATGATGCTGCTGTGGCGGCTGTATAATGCTAATGCTACTCTGGTGGCTGTATACTGATGATGCTGCTTTGACGGCTGTATAATGCTAATGCTGCTGTGGTGGCTGTATACTGCTGATGCTACAGTGGCGGCTGTATACTGCTGATGCTGCTGTGGCGGCTGTATAATGCTGATGCTGCTGTGGTGGCTGTATACTGCTGATGCTGCTGTGGCGGCTGTATGATGCTGATGCTGCGGTGGCGGCTGTGTAATGCTAATGCTGCTGTGGTGGCTGTATTATGCTAATGCTGCTGTTGCAGCTGTATATTGATGATGCTGCTGTGGCGGCTGTATAATGATAATGCTGCTGTGGTGGCTGTATTATGCTAATGCTGCTGTGGTGGCTGTATTATGCTAATGCTGCTGTTGCAGCTGTATATTGATGATGCTGCTGTGGCGGCTGTATAATGATAATGCTGCTGTGGCGGCTGTATGATGCTGATGCTGCTGTGGCGGCTGTATGATGCTGATGCTGCGGTGGCGGCTGTATAATGCTGATGCTGCTGTGGCGGCTGTATAATGCTGATGCTGCAGTGGCGGCTGTATACTGCTGATGCTGCTGTGGCGGCTGTATAATGCTGATGCTGCTGTGGTGGCTGTATACTGCTGGTGCTGCTGTGGCGGCTGTATAATGCTGATGCTGCAGTGGCGGCTGAATACTGGTGATGCTGCTGTGGCGGCTGTATAATGCTGATGCTGCAGTGGCGGCTGTATACTGCTGATGCTGCTGTGGTGGCTGTATAATGCTGATGCTGCGGTGGTGGCTGTATAATGCTGATGCTGCTGTGGCTGCTGTAAAATGCTGATGCTGCAGTGGCGGCTGTATAATGCTGACGTGCTGTGGCGGCTGTATAATGCTGACGTGCTATGGCGGCTGTATAATGCTGATGCTTCTGTGGCATCTGTTAAATGCTGATGCTGCGGCGGCTGTATATTATTGACGCTACCGAGGCGGCTGTATAATGCTGATGCTTCTGTGGCGGCTGTATACTGCTGGTGCTGCTGTGGTGGTTGTATAATGCTGATGTTTCTGTGGCGGCTGTATAATGCTTATGCTGCGATGGCGGCTGTATACTGATGATGCTGCTGTGCCGGCTGTATAATGCTGATGCTTCTGTGGCGGCTGTAAACTGATGGTGTGGCGGCTGTATAATGCTATTGCTGCTGTGGCGGCAGTATAATGCTAATGCTGCAATGGCGGCTGTATAATACTAATGCTGCTGTGGCGGCTGTATACTAACTATACTGCTTTGACGGCTGTATAATGCTAATGCTGCGATGGCGGCTGTATACTGATGATGCTGCTGTGGCGGCTGTATAATGCTGCTGCTTCTGTGGCGGCTGTATACTGCTGTGACGGCTGTATAATGCTGCTGCTGCTGTGGTGGCTGTATAATGTTAATGCTACTGTGGCGGCTGTATAATGATGATGCTGCTGTGGCGGCTGTATATATAATAATGCTGATGCTGCTGTGGCGGCTGTATAATGCTATTGCTGCTGTGGCGGCTGTATACTGGTGACGCTACTGTGGCGGCGGTATACTGCTGATGCTGCTGTGGCGGCTGTATACTGCTGATGCTGCTGTGGCAGCTGTATAATGCTATTGCTGCTGTGGCGGCTGTATACTGGTGACGCTACTGTGGCGGCTGAATACTGGTGATGCTTCTGTGGCGGCTGTATACTGCTGATGCTTTGATGGTGGCTGTATACTTGTGTCTTACTTGTGTTACACGTTTTACTTATTTTAAAAATCATATGTATCATGTTAAAGAAAATAATAACACATTATTTCTAATAAATATGTGTGATATATACTTAGCTTGCAGTGGCGTAGCTGTCTGTAACGCCACAATGCCCCCGCTTGCACATATTTTCGAGAATGCATCATTATATCTCGTTGAAATGGTCTCAGAACGCAAGAAATGCATCCTTAAAATTATTTTTTTCTGATAGGGGGACGGTCATGTTCCCTAAACCCTCCCCTGACCCAACTAAAACCCGATGGGCTTGCACATCATTTTACCTAATTTTAGAGCAAATTGACTAATGTTTTGCTAAAATAATTGTGGTAAAGGTGATGGTGTAATATAATACCATAAACTACCGATATATAAGTCATAGTATAAAATGGAAATCCATTAAGGAAAGGGTGTGTTGTTACGGGTAATACATTGCTTAGATGAAATAAATGTATTAATAACTATTTAATAAATGCATAAATGTTCGATGAACTTACTAAAAAGCAAGTGGAATAGAATGCATTCTAATTATTGGAACTGTTCGTGTTTATAACTGTAACAGAAAGATTGGGTTCGATCTACGCTCGCTCCAATGTGTTAATTTGAGCATGTTTTGATGTGTGTGTTTTTTTTACAAAAGGTCACATATAAAACTGGATGACATAATATAGCCTAAACCCGGTTGTTGTTGAAAATGACGGTATTACTAAACACTAGTTTTTCTCGCCATTTCTGCTTTTCATCTTAAACTAAAATAAAAATAATCACCTTTAGCGACAATGCCTTTTTTATGTGTTTGATGACTTAAAGACCAAAGTGTTATATTTATTTTATCTGCATAAATGTTAAATGCCTATTCCCATATCTTTCGCACTAACGTTTAAAATACTCCTCTTAATTCCAACCAACGTGTTCATTCCGAAATTAATTTTACAGAGTAATACCAACCATTTGAAATTAATGAAATCGTAACCTTTTAAAACCGATTGAAAAACATAATGAAACCACTAAGCGTTTGTGTTTAAATGATTGATAATGTTTTGCAACAAATTTTAATTTTCGTGTTATATATGAATATGTGTACAATATCATTTCATAGTTTGTATTAGAAATACAATAGTTATTTATACAGTTATTTCCCTTAATTTAAAAAGGCGTTTTGAAACAGTGCTCCCAGAATGCACCACAGTGTATGCATTTGGTCTCCTAGGTTTGTTAACTTTGTATGTCAGTAAGTGATCTTCCATTTACATTAAAATAAGAAAAGTTGCATAAAATTGAAATAAAATCAAATTTTCTTTAATGTTTTAATTATTTTTTTAACTGTTTCAAACTTAACATTATGATTAAATAACATAAAAAATGCATGGTAACTAATTTACATTAAGGTTTATACATGTTGAAATTAATGACGTTTGTGATGGCATCTATATGACATTTGAATCTATTTCAGTTAGTATATTTATGATGTATAACCTGCGGATAAAGCAGTCTCTCTTCCTCGTCACAAATCCATCACACGTTTTACATATGAACGACAATAACATAGACATGTTAGTATTTGTTATCATGGTATTTCTGGCATAATTATGTTACGCTATGAATGAATATTAGATATATATGAAACTACTCTTCAAACTTAATAACTGGGCTGGGCAATATTCAAAGTTTCAATATGGTTGTATCTTATTTTATACAGACAGCAAAATTGTGAGAGAAACACTATAAACGCGTGCTGAAGAAAAAAAACTTGAAGGGTGGCAAAAATTTCGATGCAACGTCACGTAACTCGGTCAAACTTCGAACCCCTACTACAAGATCATTATTATTTTATATGAACAATTTCGACCATCCGACTGTTGACAAGAGTTTTGATATTCTTTGAGACACTCAAATGGATGATGATTAATTTACGCACAATATTTAATAGTATATATAAAAATAAAACTTGTTTTACTATTATCTAATAAGGAAGAAGAACATATTATTTGCGAATACGTTGTTCTGTTTTAAAGCGCATGCGCATTCTGTTTTGATTAATCAACTGGAGTTAATATCTAAACATAGATCGGGAACTGTTTACGATCGCTACAACCTGCTGCCTTTGGCTAAAAAGTGTATTGTTTATCATTGATCTATTCGTATCATTTTAGCATAACCTTTTTATATAAATCAAACATTGCCTACAAGTCGTTCATGGTGCCTTAATAAAAGATGATCATTACTTTAGGCAGTGTGGTAAGAATTGGTCAAGTCAATCGATTATTCCTCTTTATGGGAGTTTTGTCTCGGATCCGTTAGAAGGCAGTTACTTAGGTTGTCTCTGACATATTTAGTGAAATTACTGATATTGTTTTCGATTATTGGCAAACTTGTAGCGCCTTTATTTGCTTGGTAACATAATTCGACATAATC
Organism: Panopea generosa; assembly: GCA_029582155.1. Lineage (NCBI taxonomy): Eukaryota > Metazoa > Mollusca > Bivalvia > Adapedonta > Hiatellidae > Panopea > Panopea generosa. Next base: position 22,581,813 of record CM055896.1, on the reverse strand, counting down.
ATTGATGTAACTTTTTTTGAAATCGATGATCAAGTCTTGATGGTTGACCCCTTAACATGTGGCCACTACACGATCCACTACGATCGTGGGGCGGCCAGGATAATTGGACACTCAGTGCTGACGAACACTCTGATCGTGCGGCGGCCGGGATAATTGGAAACTCAGTGCTGACGAACACTGTGATCGTGTGGCGGCCGGAAGAATTTGGCACTCAGTGCTGACGAACACTGTGATCGTGCGGCAGCCGGGATAATTGAACACTCAGTGCTGACGAACACTGTGATCGTGTGGCGGCCGGAAGAATTTGGCACTCATTGCTGACGAACACTTTGATCGTGCGGCGGCCGGGATAATCAGACACTCAGTGCTGACGAACACTGTGATCGTGTGGCGGCCGGAAGAATTTGGCACTCAGTGCTGACGAACACTGTGATCGTGCGGCGGCCGGGATAATTAGACACTCAGTGCTGACGAACACTGTGATCGTGTGGCGGCCGGAAGAATTTGGCACTCAGTGCTGACGAACACTGTGATCGTGCGGCGGCCGGGATAATTAGATACTCAGTGCTGACGAACACTGTGATCGTGCGGCGGCCGGGATAATTAGACACTCAGTGCTGACAAACACTGTGATCGTGCGCCGGCCGGGATAATTAGACACTCAGTGCTGACAAACACTGTGATCGTGCGGCGGCCGGGATAATTAGACACTCAGTGCTGACGAACACTGTGATCGTGCGGCGGCTAGGATAATTCGAAACTCAGTGCTGACGAACACTGTGATCGTGCGGCGGCCGGGATAATTGAACACTCAGTGCTGACGAACCCTTGTGGATACATAAAGGGACGACTGCTCTGGCAAATTGTCGTCATCTGCGTCTTTCTTACCCTAAATTATAATGAAAATGTTTTTATCAAAAAACTTATATGGAGTTATTAAATTCACTCCACTGATGAATAAAACAACTATTTAGGACCATGACTGGGCCTCCTGAACCCCCGTGGCCAAGTTCAGAGACTGCAGGGCTCTGTTCTAGTTCAGATATAGAAAATTTAGTTCGGCAAACATTTTAGTAATTCAGAGTTTAAAGCAGTTTCATTATACGTCATCGCCGACTTGAAAACAAGTTGGCTGCTTTTAAAAAGCATCTAATGAATGTAGGAAAGATTAAAAAAAAGTGCATGCGGGGTACTAAATACACGATTGATACCAAAACTCGATCAGGTTCCCGCTAACCCAGTTAAATTCCGGCTGCATGGAATAGGCAAATATGGTATTTTATGGTGTTTAGATGCACAATCTGAATCATTATAATAATTTAAAAGAATCAGTAAAAACAAATGTATTTTTCAAAACTTGTGCAAGTTGGGCAATATGTCTGATCAGAGACATATAAACAATTAAGTCACTGATCTGATTCTTATAATGTGCTGATCGTCAAACAGGTAAATCCACACTGATCAAACCATTTTGTTTATATGTCGTTTGTATCGAGCAAAATAATCCATTGTAATCTATCTTGATTTTATTATAATTTTCATTGTTAAAGTTCAGCATATCATAATCATAACAGTTAATTAAAACATGGTTATTTGAAAATGATTTACATTAGCTTAGCAGGAACTTGTCAAAAAACGGCAGACAAAGATTTTCAAGACCTAAATATTTGTTATTTTGATTTTTAATATTTTCTTATTTAATATACAAAAGGCAATGCATAATGATTTCAAATGAGTGCATAAAACATTATAACACACACCGCATTTGCCTTTAAATTGCAGTCGGAAAATGGTACAGCCGGAACCTTGCTTGATGATTTTAGTACCACCCCAATCCATAAGGCACTATAAGTTAGTGCATTAAAACGCCACAATCATAATCACACACACTGCATTTGCCTTTTAATTATAGACGGAACATGTCTAGTCAGCTGGGACCTGGCTTGGTTTTAGTACCACCTCAATCCCGTAAGGCACTACTTTGAAAAGCAATAGCCACCTCCTTATGGCGAATTTAACACGTGGTCGCGACGTTTCAATATGGCAGCGTCTACAGTCAATTTCTAAAGTGACCCTTATATAGGGTTTGGTCGCTCATGCGACCAAACCTAACCAAAAAGGAAAAATCCTTTTGCATTGAACAGTCCTAATCCTGTTCAAGAACCCTTTTCTTATATGCCGATCGGACATCGATCATGTTGATCCTACTTTTGTCTGTATTTTTTTCTTAACGATATTTATTTGAACATTTGTAAAATGGTTTTCTAAGTGTATTGCATTTATTATTTATTTCCCTTTGACTGCATATAGCTATTGTAATTATCTGACCCTGATCTTTTTCAAATAGGTGAATAAATACGCTATCGATATTATTTATATACTTCCATATCGAGGTATCAATATCGTCTATAGAATCAATAATCATAATCATTACTTATATAAAACATAAATAGCGTTTTGAAATGCCTAAGCCGATAACTATGTTTATATAAATATTTCTTTACATTCTCCCATTTATAAAACTGATTGCATGTATCCGATGCTCTATATGTTTGCATGGATCCGATGCTCTATATGTTTGCATGTACCCGATGCTCTATATGTTTGCATGTCTGCTCTATATGTTTGCATGTACCCGATGCTCTATATGTTAACATGTACCCGTATCCGATGCTCTATATGTTTGCATGTGCCCGATGCTCTATATGTTTGCATGTACCCGATGCTCTATATGTTTGCATGTATCCTATGCTCTATATGTTTGCATGTATCCGATGCTCTATATGTTTGCATCTACCCGATGCTCTATATGTTTGCATGTACCCGATGCTCTATATTTTTGCATGTACCCGATGCTCTATATGTTTGCATGTATCCTATGCTTTATATGTTTGCATGTACCCGATGCTCTATACGTTTGCATCTACCCGATGCTCTATATGTTTGCATGTATCCGATGCTCTATATGTTTGCATGTACCCGATGCTCTATATATTTGCATATATCCGATGCTCATTATGTTTGCATGTATCCGATGCTCTATATGTTTGCATGTATCCGATGCTCTATATGTTTGCATCTACACGATACTCTATATGTTTGCATGTACCCGATGCTCTATATGTTTGCATGTACCCGTTTCTCTATATGTTTGCATGTATCCGATGTTCTATATGTTTGCATGTACCCGATTCTTTATATGTTTGCATGTATCCGATGCTCTATATGTTTGCATGTATCCGATGCTCTATATGTTTGCATGTACCCTATGCTCTATACGTTTGCATCTACCCGATGCTCTATATGTTTGCATGTATCCGATGCTCTATATGTTTGCATGTACCCGATGCTCTATATATTTGCATATATCCGATGCTCTATATGTTTGCATGTATCCGATGCTCTATATGTTTGCATGTATCCGATGCTCTATATGTTTGCATGTACCCGATGCTCTATATGTTTGCATGTACCCGATGCTCTATATGTTTGCATGTACCCGTTTCTCTATATGTTTGCATGTATCCGATGTTCTATATGTTTGCATGTACCCGATTCTCTATATGTTTGCATGTATCCGATGCTCTATATGTTTGCATGTATCCAAATCTCTATATGTTTGCATGTATCCGATGCTCTATATGTTTGCATCTTCCCTATGCTCTATATGTTTGCATGTATCCTATGCTCTATTTGTTAGCATACACCCGATGCTATATATGTTTGCATCTACCCGATGATCTATATATTTGCATGTATTCGATGCTTTATATGTTTGCAGGTACCCGATGCTCCGTATTTTGAATGGACCCAATATATGTTTGCATGTATCCGATACTCCATATTTTTGCATGTATCCGATATTCTATATTTTTGCATGTATCCGATGCTCTATATTTTTGCATGTATCTGATGCTATATATGTTTGCATGTATCCGATGCTCTATATATTTGCATGCACCCGATGCTTTATATGTTTGCATGTTCCCGATGCTCTATATATTTGCATGTATTTGATGCTCTATATGTTTGCATGTACCCGATGCTCCATATTTTGCATGCACCCGATATATGTTTGCATGTTTCCGATACTCCATATGTTTGCATGTACCCGATGCTTTATATTTTTGCATGTATCCGATGCTCTATATTTGTGCATGTTTCCGATGCTCTATATGTTTGCATGCACCCTATGCTCTATATGTTTGCATGCACCCTATGCTCTATAGTATTGCATGTATCCTATTCTCTATATGTTTGCATGTACCCGATGCTCTATATGTTTGCATGTATCCGATGCTCTATATTTTGCATGTTTCCGATGCTCTATATGTTTGCATGCACCCGATGCTCTATAGTTTTGCATGTACCCAATGCTCTATATGTTTGCATGTATCCGATTCTCTATATGTTTGCATGTACCCGATGCTCTATATGTTTGCATGTATCCGATGCTCTATATGTTTGCATGTACCTGATGCTCTATATGTTTGCATGTACCTGTTGCTCTATATGTTTGCATGTATCCGATGCTCTATATGTTTGCATGTACCCGATGCTCTATATATTTGCATGTATCCGATGCTCTATACGTTTGCATGTATCCGATGCTCTATATGTTTGCATGTACCCGTTGCTCTATATGTTTGCATTTATCCGATGCTCTATATGTTTGCATGTATCCGATGCTCTATATATTTGCATGTATCCGATGCTCTATATGTTTGCATGTGTTCGATGCTCTATATATTTGCATGTATCCGATGGTTCATGGAGTTTCATGGTAATAATTACCCAATTAATTTTCAAAATTGTCCTTTCCCTCTTTACTTAAAAAAAATTTCTTCCGTTGAAAAGCAGAATTTCGTTATTGACATATTGGTAATACATACCAGAAACTTATGTATTGATTTCGGCTGAAGAAGCATTCGGGTCTACGGTCGTCATCGCTACCATTCCTGCACCGCAAATGGTGTAAAACTCGTAAACATTTCAACAATGTTTATTAGCTTTGTACAGATACCAGTAACAACTGTTTCACGTGTATACTTAATGCGCAGTCGATTTATTGCAATATGTATTCTATGCATAACATGGTCATTATCAGGATTCGTGGATGATTCGGATCATGTTATATCATCGAGAAATTCCATTTGACTAGTGAAATGCTTCAGGAATAGTTGTCGGTTCAAAATTTTGAAAATACAAAAATAAACGACAATTATAAATCACAAGAAATATATGCTAAGAGGAATATCACGAAATAACGAAATAAAAAAGCCGAAACTACGATGGTGAAATGTCGAAACAACGATGGTGAAACGTCGAAACTACGATGGTGAAAAGCCGAAACTACGATGATGAAATGTCGAAACAACGATGGTGAAAAGTCGAAACTACGATGGTGAAAAGTCGAAACAACGATGGTGAAAAGTCGAAACTACGATGGTGAAAAGTCGAAACTACGATGCTAAAATGTCGAAATTATGATGATGAAAAATCGAAATTATGATGATGAAAAGTCGAAACAACGATGGTAAAAATCGAAACAACGGTGTTGAAATGTCGAAACAACGATGGTGAAAATCGAAACTACGATGGTGAAAAGTCGAAACTACGATGGTCAAAAGTCGAAACAACGGAACAACGAAACTACGATGGTGAAAAGTCGAAATGATTTCGACATTATACCAAATAGTTTCGACATACACCTGCATTCCCAGTATTTATGGAGTTTGTAAGGGAATCTGTCAGTGTGTGCGTAACTGGTTAGTAATCCAAGCACGTCAGGGTTCACTTGATCGGTGTGTATACCATTAACCATGTCAGCAAAATATCCAGCGTCTGGGTTATAGACAGACTGCATATCTTTCCCGTCCTTCTACATATATATATATATATATAGTCTCATGCAATTGATATCATCACGTAACATACCAAAGATATGTTAAAAACACTGATTATGTCAATTTGCACTAATACAATTATATAGATATGACACCTTTTTTGTTGCGTTGCTACTTTTAACTATTTAAATGTCAATATGATATCTGCATCAGTCTGGCCATGTTGTATACGTTCCTTGTGTTATTTATAGATGCCCTGTAAATATTGAAGACACGGAAATTGTTTATTTTGTAATAAAATGCATTTGGTGTTTAACTGTTTCAGAAAATAACGAATACAAAGGTTATTCGTATTTAAACAAAATATATGATGTTTTGAAAATGGCTTCATCAATGGACATGTGAATGTTTTACATGTAATGGCGCAATATTGCATTTCATACAACTTTCTATTTCATACACCACTTTCTATAAACATTTCTATCCTTTCTTGTTGGTAGTTTAAGCAGTTATTTGTGTTGTGTCTCATTAAGGTAGGTGATTATTTCTTGAAATTTATATTTTCTTCCGATTACTTTACTTTTTATATTTACAGACCAGAAGAAAAAGGTTAATGAAACGATAAAATTCCCAATAAAGGTTTAGGCTATATACAGTATCGTAGCTTACTAATCACCGTGAAAACTGTTGCTGCTTCAATATGAACAGAAACGCTGGATACTTTCCCTAATCTCCGTCTTGTTTTACCTTTAATTATTAATCTTCCGCTTGTCTGGCGACAGAGGCACCGAGTACATCAGAGTATAGTGAACCATTCGGTTCTTTGTTGATGTAATTGCGTGTTCGGGAAAAGTATATCATCGAGGTTATATGGATTTACACTTTCTCGTTCAATCATGTGACTACTAATGAAAGGAATTGGCTGCACATTTCAACCAGATTTAACCATCCTAGGAGAGGTTTTCGTTTCTGAACGCTCAAACTATGTAACCTCTGTATGTTGTAATTGTCTTTAGTAGTTATGGTAATTCGAGATGACTTCAGACAATGGTTGACCAGGGTACGTAGACATTTAGACAGTGTTTCGTTTTCGATCATGCTTATGAATAAAAGTACAGAAAAAAGTCAAGATCGTGCTGCTGCGCATGCGTATTACTAAATCCAAAACCCAACCACATTGCGACAACCCAACTACGATGCGGCATGACAGCAACACTACACCGTTGCTAGTTTATTAACTTATGTTATATTGTTGGCATATAGTTTAATATAAATATCACATTTGTGTGACAACCATGACGGTTGCATTCAACATTAGATAATTCGTTCAAACCTTTATTTTATTCCAGTATAATAATGTTAACATGCGAGTTCCTGACCCAAATTTGATTTTAACAACTCGACGGTCGTTAGGTGGACATACCTAAACAACCTAAATTAACCCTATCAGTCTAGCTTGGTTTCTTTACCGTTTGGTTCTTTTTAAAGAAGCCAACGTATTCAATATATTGTTTTCAACACACTACATGTACTCGTTAGCATTTGCGAGATGACGCTTCCAGTGACGATGTCCATAAAAAGCTAAAACAATACAAAGTGTAATAAGTGTCTTTATTCGATGTTTTGGACCAGTTTTTTTTAAAGACTTCTGAAAATGGGCGTAAATGAAAATGACGTCGCAAGGTGCGATGCTGTTAAAACGTATTAACACAACCATGCTCCATTTATAAAATTTCATTGTTCAAATATAGAAACTGCTCTTTAAGCCACTGGTATTTTGTTTCGTTGCAGGTTATCAAAGCATGGGCGTCTGGGAGATGGCGTGGCACTCGGCCATTACCACAGCGACCAGATTCCTTCCTGGAACGTGTTGCTATGGGTGGACAAAACGAGTCAAGGTCACACACGCCAGAAAGACGGACACGTAAAATCTCAGATATAAAGTAAGTGTATTGTTTATAATTAATCATAATAAACTATAGAGACCCTTTAAATGATTTTATTACAATTACTGTGTCCAACACAACAAGTTTGTCCCACCTGTATAGCGGTGCATGTTTGTACATCATGAGTACCATTATCTGCTTTGTTCGGGTCTAAATGGTGACGCTTGATTTTTTTTCAAAGCTGGTGCGATTGTTATATACTAATATTTTTTTCAAAGTTTATAAAAGATACTAGCATGATAATAAAGATTTTGCTTTTATTTTTATGGATGTATCTCAGTAAATATGTTTCGACCTCAGTACAATTCACAGTTGTAGTAATAAAATGGTAATTTCGCAGATTCCACTAATAACTTTCGATATGACATACCAACAACTAGTCTCCAAATATAGTGCTATCTAAAGAATATACCAACAATTTTCTCAGTTTAAGATTTTAAGATTCATTTTGTTTCAATGAAAACATCAATACTTTTATTTCATCAAAACTGTATGTTTACGAGCGGCTACAAAAGCCAGTATGTCGATCCAGTTTCAGTGTTCAAGAGTAAAATTTGATTGATATTTTTCAGAAACCATCTTTTTTTCATTTTAAGATTTAAAACAGTGAAATAAACATCACTATATTTCCTTTTTATGCAGTGAATTAGCATCTTTAATTCATCCAAAAATATAATAATAAGTAATAATATATTAAGGTAAACGAGATACTGTCGACCAAAAACTAAATTCTTTCAAACGCTATATGTTCGCAATTAACTTACTGTGTCAAAAACTTGGCAATTCATTTTCTTTTGAAAATATAGTTATTTTTTCTAATATAGGCGAAACATCGTCTTTAAATTAAAGTCTTTTCTTACCTACATTAAGTATATGATAAAATATACATTGAAGATATGGTTTACAGTCTCCAATGAGATAATTACATGTAGTAGTTGATAGAGACTTGTCAGCGGTAACATCATACTCTTACTGGTATTGCCACCAAGGTTATATAAATAAAGATATGATTTGTAATTATTGTATATTTTGTTTTCTCACATTGTCTTGTTATATGATGTGAAAACGAGGGAAGAGCGAGATTGTGTGCACCCGTATTCAGTGACAGGTGCAACACTAATTATTCCAAGCTCACGGCGATAACCGCTGTTGTTACTGCTTCTGTATGCGTGCATTGCCGTTATGTTACTTGTAGTATTCTTTCTACTTACTGTGCTAGGGCTGTTTTAGTGGTTGTAACTCTTGAAATTTACGCTTCCTGTTGGATATAATACTTTTAGTTCTGAAAATAAAATATGTATACCTACTTAAAAACTTTTCTATATGACACCAATTCAAAAATTAACCAGAAACCGCATATACGAATATATGATCAAACACTGATGTTTGTTTTTCTATGTCTAATTTAAGTCAAACTAAAATTGAATTCAAAGAATAAAGTATGTATTAATAAAGTATTGTTATCAATAATCGTGTCTCAGACTGAAGTGTATCAAAATAAACCGATTATCTTGCTTTATTAAATGTGTGTGTTGCTGACATTATGTATATTTACAAACACGTAGCAGAGTAGGTGTGTGTGTTGCTGACAGTATGGATATTTACAAACACGTAGCAGAGTATGTGTGTGTTGCTGACAGTATGGATATTTACAAACACGTAGCAGAGTATGTGTGTGTGTTGCTGACAGTATGGATATTTACAAACACGTAGCAGAGTATGTGTGTTTGCTGACAGTATGGATATTTACAAACACGTAGCAGAGTATGTGTGTGTTGCTGACAGTATGGATATTTACAAACACGTAGCAAAGTATGTGTGTGTTGCTGACAGTATGGATATTTACAAACATGTAGCAGAGTATGTGTGTGTTGCTGACAGTATGGATATTTACAAACACGTAGCAGAGTATGTCTGTGTGTTGCTGACAGTATGGATATTTACAAACACGTAGCAGAGTATGTGTGTGTGTTGCTGACAGTATGGATATTTACAAACACGTAGCAGAGTATGTGTGTGTTGCTGACAGTATGGATATTTACAAACACGTAGCAGAGTATGTGTGTTTGCTGACAGTATGAATATTTACAAACACGTAGCAGAGTATGTGTGTGTTGCTGACAGTATGGATATTCAAAAACACGTAGCAGAGTATGTGTGTGTTGCTGACAGTATGGATATTTAAAAACACGTAGCAGAGTATGTGTGTGTTGCTGACAGTATGGATATTTACAAACACGTAGCAGAGTATGTGTGTGTTGCTGACAGTATGGATATTTACAAACACGTAGCAGAGTATATGTGTGTTGCTGACAGTATGGATATTTACAAACACGTAGCAGAGTATGTATGTGTTGCTGACAGTATGGATATTTACAAACACGTAGCAGAGTATGTATGTGTTGCTGACAGTATGGATATTTACAAACACGTAGCAGAGTAGTGTGTGTTGCTGACAGTATGGATATTTACAAACACGTAGCAGAGTATGTGTGTGTTGCTGACAGTATGGATATTTACAAACATGTAGCAGAGTATGTGTGTGTTGCTGACAGTATGGATATTTACAAACACGTAGCAGAGTATGTGTGTGTTGCTGACAGTATGGATATTTACAAACACGTAGCAGGGTATGTCTGTGTGTTGCTGACAGTATGGATATTTACAAACACGTAGCAGAGTATTTGTGTGCTGCTGACAGTATGGATATTTACAAATACGTAGCAGAGTATGTGTGTTTGCTGACAGTATGGATATTTACAAACACGTAGCAGAGTATGTGTGTGTTGCTGACAGTATGGATATTTACAAACACGTAGCAGAGTATGTGTGTGTTGCTGACAGTATGGATATTTACAAACACGTAGCAGAGTATGTGTGTGTTGCTGACAATATGGATATTTACAAACACGTAGCAGAGTATGTCTGTGTGTTGCTGACAGTATGGATATTTACAAACACGTAGCAGAGTATGTGTGTGTGTTGCTGACAGTATGGATATTTACAAACACGTAGCAGAGTATGTGTGTGTTGCTGACAGTATGGATATTTACAAACACGTAGCAGAGTATGTGTGTTTGCTGACAGTATGGATATTTACAAACACGTAGCAGAGTATGTGTGTGTTGCTGACAGTATGGATATTTACAAACACGTAGCAGAGTATGTGTGTGTTGCTGACAGTATGGATATTTACAAACACGTAGCAGAGTATGTGTGTTTGCTGACAGTATGGATATTTACAAACACGTAGCAGAGTATGTGTGTGTTGCTGACAGTATGGATGTTTACAAACACGTAGCAGAGTATGTGTGTGTTGCTGACAGTATGGATATTTACAAACACGTAGCAGAGTATGTGTGTGTTTTGCTGACAGTATGGATATTTACAAACACGTAGCAGAGTATGTGTGTTTTGCTGACAGTATTGATATTTACAAACATGTAGCAGAGTATGTGTGTGATGCTGACAGTATGGATATTTACCAACATGTAGCAGAGTATGTGTGTGTTGCTGACAGTATGGATATTTACAAACATATAGAAGAGTATGTGTGTGTTGCTGACAGTATGGATATTTACAAACACGTAGCAGAGTATTTGTGTGTGTTGCTGACAGTATGGATATTTACAAACACGTAGCAGAGTATGTGTGTGTTTCTGACAGTATGGATATTTACAAACACGTAGCAGAGTATGTGTGTGTTGCTGACAGTATGGATATTTACAAACATGTAGCAGAGTATGTGTGTGTTGCTGACAGTATAGATATTAACAAACATGTAGCAGAGTATGTGTGTGTGTTGCTGACAGTATGGATATTTACAAACACGTAGCAGGGTATGTGTGTGTTGCTGACAGTATGGATATATATAAACACGTAGCAGAGTATGTGTGTGTTGCTGACAGTATGGATATTTACAAACACGTAGCAGGGTATGTGTGTGTTGCTGACAGTATGGATATTTACAAACACGTAGCAGAGTATGTGTGTGTGTTGCTGACAGTATGGATATTTACAAACACGTAGCAGAGTATGTGTGTGTTGCTGACAGTATGGATATTTACAAACACGTAGCAGAGTATGTGTGTGTTGCTGACAGTATGAATATTTACAAACACGTAGCAGAGTATGTGTGTGTTGCTGACAGTATGGATATTTACAAACATATAGAAGAGTATGTGTGTGTTGCTGACAGTATGGATATTTACAAACACGTAGCAGAGTATTTGTGTGTGTTGCTGACAGTATGGATATTTACAAACACGTAGCAGAGTATGTGTGTGTTTCTGACAGTATGGATATTTACAAACACGTAGCAGAGTATGTGTGTGTTGCTGACAGTATGGATATTTACAAACATGTAGCAGAGTATGTGTGTGTTGCTGACAGTATAGATATTAACAAACATGTAGCAGAGTATGTGTGTGTGTTGCTGACAGTATGGATATTTACAAACACGTAGCAGGGTATGTGTGTGTTGCTGACAGTATGGATATATATAAACACGTAGCAGAGTATGTGTGTGTTGCTGACAGTATGGATATTTACAAACACGTAGCAGGGTATGTGTGTGTTGCTGACAGTATGGATATTTACAAACACGTAGCAGAGTATGTGTGTGTGTTGCTGACAGTATGGATATTTACAAACACGTAGCAGAGTATGTGTGTGTTGCTGACAGTATGGATATTTACAAACACGTAGCAGAGTATGTGTGTGTTGCTGACAGTATGAATATTTACAAACACGTAGCAGAGTATGTGTGTGTTGCTGACAGTATGGATATTTACAAACACGTAGCAGAGTATGTGTGTGTTGCTGACAGTATGAATATTTACAAACACGTAGCAGAGTATGTGTTTGTTGCTGACAGTATGGATATTTACAAACATGTAGCAGAGTATGTGTGTGTGTGTGTTGCTGACAGTATGGATATTTACAAACACGTAGCAGAGTATGTGTGTGTTGCTGACAGTATGGATATTTACAAACATGTAGCAGAGTATGTGTGTGTGTTGCTGACAGTATGGATATTTACAAACACGTAGCAGAGTATGTGTGTGTTGCTGACAGTATGGATATTTACAAACATGTAGCAGAGTATGTAACTAGGGAGCATTAAACTATTGTAACAATCTCTTAACAAACACTATTTTGCTAAACATCTAAATTTATACACAATTCAAAGTCATAAACTATTTCCTTTAAAACGAAAGCTTGCGTGTCTGTCTCATGTAATGCAAGTATAAAACGACATTGCAATATTGTTCGTATCAGCTGCAAGACAGAAACATAAATATTCATTAAACGATAAACGATATGTGTCACACAAAAATGTTTGCGCACCACGTTTTTCACAACACAACGTTAAGCAAACCTACAGAAATTGTTTTTGTATCAATTTTCACATTCTCATTAAATTAAAAATCAATTGCATGGTTGAATATCCAATGGAAGTAATAATTAACAAAACAACCGAAGTTTTAGTACTTTTGGGATTAAACGATCTCGTGAGATGTCAAAAGTTTGCACTTAATGATTAGTGCAGCGAAACTTATTGCTACACACCGTATCATTATATAGAAGTTCCTTGGAGAATATCATTGTTAAGATCACTGCACGCTTTTTTCTATGAATACATTTAAATTAAAGAATTTAATCAAGAAACGTATCAAGTGTATTAGAAGAATATTGCAGAGTTCTGCATGTTTTAGATTTCAATTAGTAAAAATTGTTATTTCCACACGTTTTTTACTGCCTATTGAGATAAATATAGATTTTAATGTTACGTAACAACCATATACATGATAAAGCACATATTTATGTTCCAAAATGAAATGTAGCCTTTGTCTGATTTGTATAAAGTTATTTTTATGACAGTAACTGATACATTGGGGTTTAAATTAAGCGCGTTATTGATGGTTCCTTCTTGTTAGACTTAGTATTACAAACATTGCAAAACAAGAATAGCAATTTGTACAATGTAGTTTAGTTAATAAATTAGTAAGTACTACTAAGTTGTACTCTTCCTGATCTCTATATTTTGGAGGTGCGAATATACAGATTTACCATTCTTGATATTCATCCATATTTGCTTTTATAAAAATAAACGTTGAATATGATCAATATAGCTAAAAAAATATTATTCGACGCACATTTTTGAAATCATCTGAATGAAGCAATCCAGACTAATTATTGCACATCCGTCACAAAAACAAACTTCGAGCACACGCATCGCTAGTCTTGAAGTCTATTTTACAATGTATCAGTACAGACTGATATACTATACATGACGGGGAAGAAAAATATTACTAATAATTGAACATCAAGCGAGATGGGAAGAAGTCTACGATTTGACCCAACGAATCGGAATCGTTTCGTACACGAGGCGGTTCGACCCTGTATTTAAGCAAGCATACATGTATGATACAAACAGAAAATATTGAAATGAACCGTGACAAAAATCTCTTAATTAAAATATATAGACGTAACACTGAAATAACTGTACAACAAAATAATGATGTAATTTCACAATCATTTTAAATGAACTTGTATTTTCATTAACGTCACTGTTTTTTTTATAGATTTTACTTTCACCAATTTCATGTGTTTCTATGTTCATGTGAATATTTTAAAATATACGACAGTTTGGTATTCCAAGTGATATGGCGTCCCATGCTTGTGTTCCATAAACATGAAAGCAATACATGTTTTGGTGACAGAAAAAGAAAAAAAATGCATACATTTTTGTCTCCCTTGTATATGCTCTGCAGGAGACATGATCAATATTTCAAATAATCATAATACATGCATAAAAATCAGGCCCACCGCCCTTGAACGTTCAAACCAGTCATGTGGAAATCTGTCCATCGTGTTACATCATAAAAAGAGACAGACGAGATTAAAAAAAAGGCATAATCCATTCCTATGTTGCACACGCGTCTGTATGATTCATAAAAAACATAAAACACAATTACGCTCAGGTGCATCTATAAAAAAGATATAATCGACGCCATGTGCAAATGAACTGGCCTATTTTACAGAAGCCAGAACTTACAGTCAAAGTTATCAATAAAGAATTTATTTTCTTCTTATTGATTTACTAAAGTGTCAGTATAAACATTTTGTTTTGGTTGAGTTTCTCAGACACTAGTTAAATCTCACATGTTTGTTTTTTACTTTTTGCCTACCATTGCATATGGTTAAATGACCGGCATTGACTGCCACAGTACGAATCTTCTGTTATTTGAGTAGTCAATGTCGTATTCGTGCAGTCCCTGATAAAATGTAAATAGACTTGGTAACTATATAGAATTGAGATGATTTACGAGTGTCGGAATGATTGTTGACATACCTTACGTGAGGAATTCTCGTTTAATGACGGCTTGAGGAGCTAGTGTAAAATGGTCTAAGAAATGCTGTTGTTCTTATGTAGAATATAGCTGTTTTATTTGTTCGGATGAATAGCAAAGTCTGGCCTTACAAAATGTAAATATTCTTATAGAGAATGTAGCGGTTTTGGTTGTAAGGATTGATAGTAAAGTTTGGTACTTTACAGATGGCATTGTTCTTACAAGATATGTTGTTGTTTTATGTGTAAGGATTGATAGCAAAGGTTGGTCCCATAGATATGCTAGTTTTCTTATAGGGACTATAACTGTATTATTTGTGAGGATGGTTAGCGCAAGCTGACATTAGTAATAACATTGCACTTTAAGAGCATGTTACATGTATGAATAGCGACTCTTTGCAAAAAAAACCCCTGCATTATAGCTGTTTCATTTGTAGGGGTGGTTATCATAGCTTGTCCTCTTAGAGATGAGTAGACATTGTTCTTATAGGGAGTAAAGCTTTTGTCTGTAAGGATAGATAGAACTCTTCGGTCCCTCAGATATGCTATTGTTCTTATAGGGATTACAGCTTTTTAGCTCACCTGAGCCGAAGGCTCACAGGTGAGCTTTTGTAATCGCCTGGTGTCCGTCGTCTGTTGTCCGTCGTCCGTCGTCCGTCGGCCGTCGTCCGTCGTCCGTCGTCTGTCGTCCGTCGTTAACTTTTAGCTTCTAACAACTTCTCCTCTGAAACCACTGGGCCAATTTTGATATAACTTTACAGAAATGTTCCTTAGTTACCCTCTCCCAAGTTTGTTCAACCAATATTGATTCGTCTAAAAACATGGCCGCCAGGGGGCTGGGAAATTATAATTAGTAAAAACTTAAAAGATCTTCTCGTCAGAAACTACTTGCTCGATTTTAAAATAATTTCACAGAAATATTTCTTGGGTGACTCTCTACACAGTTTGTTCAAGCCATCTTGATTCGTCAAAAAACATGGCGGCCAGGGGGTTGGGTTAGTTTACTTTATAAGCTATAGTTAAATCTTAAAAAATCTTCTTGTCAGAAACTACTTGCTCGATTTAAAAAATAATTTCACAGAGATGATCCTTGGATGACCCTCTACCAAGTGTGTTCAAGCCATCTTGATTCGTCAAAAAACATGCAGGCCAGGCAGTGGGGTTTGTTTACTATATAAGCTATAGTAAAAACTTGAAAAATCTTCTTGTCTACTACTGTCTCGATTTAAAATAATTTCACAGAAATGTTCCTTGGTTGACCTTCTACCAAGTTTGTTTAAGCCATCTTGGTTTGTCAAAAGACATGGCGGCCAAGGGGGTGGGGTTAGTTTATTATATAAGCTAAAGTAAAAACTTAAAAAATCTTCTTGTCAGAAACAACTGGCTCGATTATAAAATAATTTCACAGAAATGTTCCTTGGGTGACCCTCTACCAAGTTTGTTCAAGTCATCTTGATTCGTCAAAAAACATCGCGGCCAGGGGTCGGGGTTAATTTACTATATAAGCTTTTGTAAAAACTTAAAAATCTTCTTGTCAGAAACAACTTGCTCGATTTTAAAATAATTTCATAGAAATGTTCCTTGGGTGACCCTCTTCCAAGTTTGTTCAAGCCATCTTGATTCGTCAAAAAACATGGTGGGCAGAGGTTGGAGTAAGTGTACTATATAAACTATAGTAAAAACTTAAAAAATCTTCTTGTCAGAAACAACTGACTCGATTTTAAAATAATTTCACAGAAATGTTCCTTGGGTGACCCTGTATCAAGTTTGTTCAAGCCATCTTGATTCGTCAAAAAAACATGGCCGCCAGGGGGTGGGGTAAGTTTACTATATAAGCTATAGTAGAAACTTAAAAAATCTTCTTTTCTGAAACTACTGGCTCGATTTTGAAATAATTTCACAGAAATGTTCCTTGGAGGAACCCCCACCAAGTTTGTTCAAACCGTAGTAATTTGTCAAAAAAAACACGGAGGCCAGGGGCTGGGGTAAGTTTACTATATAAGCTATTGTAAAACTTAAAAAATCTTCTTGTCAGAAACCACTGGTTTTAAAACAGTTTCGCACAAATGTTCCTTGGGTGACCCTTTACCAAGTTTGTCCAAGCCGTTGTGATTTGTTAAAAAACTTGACCGCCACTGTGAGGTGCTAGTTTACTATATAGGCAGCTATTTTAGTAAAAACTTCAAAAGTTTTCTTGTCAGAATCTACTGACCTGATTTTAATGTATTTTCGCTGACATTCACCATGGGTGAACCTCTACCAAGTTTGAACTCTTCTTCGCATCTGTTATATCTTCAAAACAAATACAAATTCTTGCCCATCTCGTTTTTCTAGATTTTTTTAGCGTACATGTATTATGTAATCTACTTAAGTTGGGTGACACAAGTTCAGTCAGGTGAGCGATATAGGGCCATCTTGACCCTCTTGTTTATTTGATAGGACGGATGAAGCAGTTCTGTACCTTGGATATGCTATTGTTCCCATAAGGATTGCAGCTTTTTTATCTGTAAGGATGGATAAAGCATTTATGTTCCTTGGAGATGTCATTGTTCCCATAAGGATTGCAGCTTTTTTTTATTTGTAAGGATGGATGAAGCCGTTCTGTCCATTGGAGATGCCATTGCTCTTATAAGGATTACAGCTTTTTTATTTGGGCCTCTTGTTTTATTTGTAAGGATGGATAAAGCATTTCTGTTCCTTGGATATGCTATTGTTCTTAAAGGGATTACAACTTTTTAATATGTAAGGATGGATAAAACAGCTCTGTCCCTTGGAGATGCCATCGTTCTTATACGGATTAAAGCTTTTAATCTGTAAGGATGGATAAAACAGTTCTGTTCCTCGGATATGCTATTGTTCTTATAGGGATTACAGCTTTTTATTTGTAAGGATGGATAAAGCAGTTCTGCCCCTTGGATATGCTATTGTTGTTATAGGGATTGCAGCTTTTTTATTTGTAAGGATGGATAAAGCGGTTCTGTTCCTTGGAGATGCCATTGTCCTTAAAGGAGATGCAGCTTTAATATCTATAAGGATGAATGAAACAGTTCTATTCCTTGGAGAAGCCATTGTTTTAATAAGGATTGCAGCTTTTTTATTTGTAGGGCTTGATAAAGCAGTTTTGTTCCTTGGAGATGCTATTGTTCTTAAAGGGATTACAGCTTTTAATTTGTAAGGATGGATAAAGCAGTTTTGTTCCTTCATTGTTCTTATAGGGATTGCCGCTTTTATATTTGTAATGATGGATAAAGCAGTTCTGTTCATTGGAGATGCCATTGTTTTTATAGGGATTACAGCTTTTTTTTGTAACTATGGATAAGCAGTTCTGTTCCTTGGAGATGCCATTGAACTTATAGGGATTGCCGCTTTCTTACTTGTAAAGTTGGATAAAGCAGTTCTGTCCCTTGCAGATGCCATTGTTCCTATATGGCATCGCTATCTAAAACTTTAAATAAATATTACATCCAATATAAACTTTTTTTGAAAAAGTGAGTAAATTAATTAAACAATATCAATTTACATATTCTTAGAATTGTTTTCTGTCAAACAGATACACTATTTGTTTTCTGTCAAACAGTTACACTCTTTGTTTTCTGTCAAACAGTTACACTATTTGTTTTCTGTCAAACAGTTACACTATTTGTTTTCTGTCAAACAGATACACTATTTGACTTTTTTCCGTAATCACAAATGGACGATATAAGATATGTTCAACCATTTACAGAGGTGTATTCTTTTCCAATGATAGAAACGAAAGTAAAAGTCAACATAAATAATATAAATTTTACTTTTAAACAAAGACATACAAGTATAAACATAGATTAAGCACTGCAGGTGTTTTTCTTGATTTTGATATCAAAAGAAAGGGATTGATTCTAACTTTGACTGGTAAACTTTTCTTTTTTAAACGAAAAGAAATGAAGAATGTTTACGCTTGAAGGTATATGGTGTGATTATTTTCTTCTGGTTTTAGCCCGTTTTATAGTAAGATAAAAAGTAAAACTTTAAATATCGATATGAAATTTTCGTCACGCAGGATAACTTAATTCTTTATCTTAAAATGTCTATTTCTGTTGTGTGTTATTTAATGTTTATGTTAAAACTAGTACACTAAATATAAATAAATACTATTTTCGATTTCAACCCGTAATAATTTAAAGTTTTTTAAGAGAATCTTTAAATGATTGATAGTTGGAAATAGTCGACATGTTTAACCGCTTTACTTTGGTACCAATATTATTCCATTCAGACAAAGATTAAAAGATTTATAAAACAAATACTAAAGGCATCGTCCGACATTTCAGCCGTGTATGTTGAACTGATACTTAACTGTCAGTCTCTGTTTATAGATGAAAATAGTGTTTTATGAATATATTTTTAAGTTTTTGTTACTTGTTTTAGTACTCATGATTTTAAATATTATGATAACATAAAATAAACATAAACATTTCACTTTTTGTACTTTTCAGATATTGGAAAGGTTTTGTAGTTGATCCATCCGACACCTTTTATTACCGGTGGCTAGTGTTTGTGTCATGCGCGGTGATGTACAATGTTCTATTTATAATCACACGAAGTGTATTCTGGGAAATGCAAGATAATTACCTTCCGTTGTGGCTTACATTAGACTATATAAGTGATAGCATATACCTCATGGACATGTTTGTGTCGTCTAGAACAGGTTCGTATTATGTGTTTATTCAAAGACAAAAAACAAATGACATTTAATTAATTGTTAAAAGACAATATCGCTTTATCTTCGTTCTTTAATCTAGTACTCCATATCGATAAAGCCAAGGCCACTATCTTCCAAAAACGTGCTTATTTAACGGTGACTGACTTGACTTGAGACTTGAGACGTCGTCATCATTCTAATATCACCAAGGCATTGATAGAAGAAAGAAGCGTGACTCTTTAATGAAGATTGAGTCTGGCTCTTTAATGAAGATTGAGTCGATTTATTACATTATAATAGTTTTAATAATTATAACGATGGTGTCAGAGTTTTTGACAGAGCACCATGGGTCTTATATCGGGAAAGTGTTGACTTAAGACAGCATCATGGTACTTATATCGGGAAGGTGTTGACTTCATACAGCACCATGGGTCTTATAACGGGAAGGTGTTGACTTCAGACAGCACCATAGGTCTTATATCGGGAAGGTGTTGACTTCAGACAGCACTTTGGGTCTTTTATCGGGAAGGTGTTGACTTAAGACAGCACCATGGGTCATATATCGGGACGATGTTCACTTAAGACAGCACCATGGGTCTTATACCGGGAAGGTGTTGACTTCAGACAGCACCATAGGTCTTTTATCGGGAAGGTGTTGACTTCAGACAGCACCATAGGTCTTATATCGGGAAGATGTTGACTTCAGCCCGCACCATGGGTCTTATTCCGGGAAGTTGTTGACTTCAGACAGCACCATCGGTCTTATATCGGGACGATGCTCACTTCAGACAGCACCATGGGTCTTATTCCGGGAAGTTGTTGACTTCAGTCAGCACCATCGGTCTTATATTGGGCAGATGTTCACTTCAGACAGAACCATGGGTCTTATTCCGGGAAGTTGTTGACTTGAGACAGCACCATCGGTCTTATATCGGGACGATGCTCACTTCAGACAGCACTATGGGTCTTATACCAGGAAGATGTTCACTTCAAACAGCACCATGGGTCTTATATCGGGAAGATGTTCACTTCAGACAGCACCATGGGTCTTATACCGGAAAGATGTTCACTTCAGCCAGCACCATGGGTCTTATACCGGGAAGGTGTTGACTACAGACAGCACCATAGGTCTTATATCGGGAAGGTGTTGACTTCAGACAAAACCATGGGTCTTATACCGGGAAGGTGTTGACTTCAGACAGCACCATGGGTCTTATATCGGGAAGGTGTTGACTTCAGAAAGCATCATGGTACTTATAGCGGGAATGTGTTGATTTCAGACAGCACTAGGAAGGTGTTGACTTCAGACAGCACCATAGGTCTTTTATCGGGAAGGTGTTGACTTCAGACAGCACCATTGGTCATATACCGGGAAGATGTTGACTTCAGACAGCACCATGAGTCTTATATCAGGAAGATGTTCACTTCAGACAGCACCACGGGCCTTATACCGGGAAGATGTTCACTTCAGACAACACCATGGGTCTTATATCGGGAAGGTGTTAACTCCAGCCAGCACCATGGGTCTTATACCGGGAAGGTGTTGACTTCAGACAGCAACATGGATCTTATACCGGGAAGGTGTTGACATCAGACAGCACCATGGGTCTTATACCGGAAAGTTGTTGACTTCAGACAGCACCATTGGTCTCATATCGGAAATGTGTTGACTTCAGACAGCACCATGGTACTTAAACCGAGATGGTGTTGACTTTAGACAGCACCATAGGTCTTATACCGGGAAGGTGTAGACCTCAGACAGCACCATAGGTCGTATATCGGGAAGGTGTTGACTTCCGACAGCACCATAGGTCTTCTATCGGGAAGGTGTTGACTTCAGACAGCATCATTGGTCTTATATCGGGAAGGTGTTGACCTCAGACAGCACCATGGGTCTTCTAGCGGGAAGGTGTTGACTTCCGACAGCACCATGGGTCTTATATCGGGAAGGTGTTGATTTCAGACAGCATCATGGGTCTTCTATTTGGAAGGTGTTGACTTCAGACAGCACCATGGGTCTTATACCGGAAAGGTGTTGACATCAGACAGTACCATGGGTCTTCTATCGGGAAGGTGTTGACTTCAAACAGCACCATGGGTCTTATACCGGGAAGGTGTTGACATCAGACAGCACCATAGGTCTTCTATCGGGAAGGTGTTGACTTCAGACAGCAACATGGGTCTTCTATCGGGAAGGTGTTGACTTCAGACAGCACCATGGATCTTATACCGGGAAGGTGTTGACTTCCGACAGCACCATGGGTCTTCTATCTGGAAGGTGTTGACTTCAGACAGCATCATGGGTCTTATATCGGGAAGGTGTTGACCTCAGACAGCACCGTGGGTCTTCTATCGGGAAGGTGTTGACTTCAGACAGCACCATGGGTCTTATACCGGGAAGGTGTTGACATCAGACAGCACTATGGGTCTTATATCGGGAAGGTGTTGACTTCAGACAGCACCATGGGTCTTATATCGGGAAGGTGTTGACTTCAGACAGCACCATAGGTCTTATACTGGGAAGGTGTTGACTTCAGACAGCACCATGGGTCTTATATCGGGAAGGTGTTGACATCAGACAGCACCATGGGTCTTATATCTTGATGGTGGTGTCTTCAGAAAGCATCATGGTACTTATACCGGGAAGGTGTTGACATCAGACAGCACAACGTGTCTTATATCGGGAAGGTGTTGCCATCAGACAGCATCATGGACTTATATCGGGAAGGTGTTGGTTTCAGACAGCACCGGGAAGGTGTTGACTTCAGACATCACCATGGGTCTTATATCGGGAAGGTGTTGACTTCAGACAGCATCATGTTACTTATATCGGGAAGGTGTTGACTTTAGACAGCATCATGGTACTTATATCGGGAAGGTGTTGACTTCAGACAGCATCATGGTACTTATAGCGGGAAGGTGTTGATTTCAGACAGCACCGGGAAGTTGTTGACTTCAGACAGCACCATGGATCGTATATCGGGAAGGTAGCACCATGGTACATGTACTTATATCGGGAAGATGTTGACTTCAGACATCATCATGTTACTTATATCGGGAAGATGTGGACTTCAGACAGCATCATGGGTCTTATATCGGGAAGGTGTCGACTTCAGACAGCATCATGGGGTTCTATCGAGATTTGTTGACATCAGACAGCACTATGAGTCTTATATCTTGAAGGTGTTAACATCAGACAGCACCATGGGTTTTATATCGGGAAGATGTTGACTTCAGAAAGCATCATTGCACTTATATCGGGAAGGTGTTGACTTCAGACATCATCATGTTACTTATATCGGGAAGGTGTTGACTTCAGACAGCATCATTGCACTTATATCGGGAAGGTGTTGACTTCAGACAGCATCATTGCACTTATATCGGGAAGGTGTTGACTTCAGACAGCATCATGGGTCTTATACCGGGAAGGTGTTGACTTCAGACAGCATCATTGTACTTACATCGGGAAGGTGTCGACCTCAGACGGCATCATTGTACTTATATCGGGAAGTTGTTGACTTCAGCCAGCATCATGGGTCTTATATCGGGAAGGTGTTGACTTCAGACAGCATCATTGCACTTATATCGGGAAGGTGTTGACTTCAGACAGCATCATTGCACTTATATCGGGAAGGTGTTGACTTCAGACAGCATCATTGCACTTATATCGGGAAGGTGTTGACTTCAGACAGCATCATGGGTCTTATACCGGGAAGGTGTTGACTTCAGACAGCATCATTGTACTTACATCGGGAAGGTGTCGACCTCAGACGGCATCATTGTACTTATATCGGGAAGTTGTTGACTTCAGCCAGCATCATTGGTCTTATATCGGGAATGTGTTGACTTCAGCCAGCACTATGTTTCTAATATCGGGAAGGTGTTGACTTCAAGCACTACCATGGATCTTTTATCGGGAAAATGTTGTTTTCGAGCAGCACTTAGGTCTTATATTGGGGAGATGTTGATTTCAGGCAGCATCTTAGGTCTTATATTGGGAAGATGTTGACTTCAGGCATCACCTTAGGTCTTATATTGGGAAGATATTGACTTCAGGCATCAACTTTGATCTTAGAACAGGAAAGTGTTGACTTAAGGCAGCATCATTGGTTTAATATCGGGAAGGTGTTGACTTCAGGCAGCACTTAGGTCTTATATTTGGAAGATGTTGATTTCAGGCAGCACCTTAGGTCTTATATTGGGAAGATGTTGATTTCAGGCAGTACCTTAGGTCTTATATTGGGAAGATTTGACTTCAGGCAGCACCTTAGGTCTAATATTGGGAAGATGTTGACTTCAGGCAGCACCTTGGATCTTAAAACGGGGAAGTGTTAACTTAAGGCAGCCCCATTGGTCTTATATCGGGAAGGTGTTGACTTCAGGCAGCACCATGGGTCTTATATCAGGAAGGTGTTGACTTCAGCCAGCATCATTGGTCTTATATTGGGAAGATGTTGACTTCAGGCAGCACCATGTTTCTAATTTCGGGCAGGTGTTGACTTCAAGCACTACCATGGATCTTATATCGGGAAGATGTTGACTTCAGGCAGCACTTAGGTCTTATATTGGGAAGATGTTGATTTCAGGCAGCACCTTAGGTCTTATATTGGGAAGATGTTGACTTCAGGCAGCACCATTGGTCTTATATCGGGAAGGTGTTGACTTCAGGCAGCACCATGGGTCTTATATCGGGAAGGTGTTGACTTCAGCCATCACCATGTTTCTAATTTCGGGCAGGTGTTGACTTCAAGCACTACCATGGATCTTATATCGGGAAGATGTTGACTTCAGGCAGCACTTAGGTCTTATATTGGGAAGATGTTGATTTCAGGCAGCACCTTAGGTCTTATATTGGGAAGATGTTGACTTCAGGCAGCACCATTGGTCTTATATCGGGGAGATGTTGACTTCAGGCAGCAACTTAGGTCTTTTATTGGGAAGACGTTGACTTCAGGAAGCACATTGAATCTTATATTGGGAAATTGTTGACTTCATGCAGCACAATGGGTCTTATATTGGGAAGATGTTGACTTCAGGCAGCACATTGAATCTTATATCGGGAAAGTGTTGACATAAGGCAGCACCATTGGTTTAATATCTGGAAAGTGTTGACTTCAGGCAACACCATATGTCTAATATCGGGAAGTAGTTGACTTCAGACATCACAGTGTGTCTTATATCGGGAAGATGTTGACTTCAGGCACCACCTTAGGTCTTATATTGGGAAGATGTTGCCTACAGGCAGCATCTTAGGTCTTATATTGGGAAGGTGTTGACTTCAGGCAGCACCTTAGGTCTTATATTGGGAAGATGTTGACTTCAGGCAGCACCTTAGATCTTATATTGGGAAGATGTTGACTTTAGGCAGCACCTTAGGTTTTATATTGGGAAAATGTTGACTTCAGGCAGCACCTTAGGTCTTATATTGGGAAGGTGTTGACTTCAGGCAGCACCATGTGTCTTATATCGGAAAAGTGTTGACTTCAGGCAGCACCTTGGATCTTATAGCGGGAAGGTGTTGACTTAAGGCAGCACCATTGGTCTTATATCGGGAAGGTGTTGACTTCAGGCAGAACCATTGGTTTTATATCGGGAAGTAGTTGACTTCAGACAGCACCGTTCGTCTTATATCGGGAAGGTGTTGACATCAGGCAGCACCATAGGTCTTATATCGGGAAGGTGATGACATCAGGCAGCACCATGGGTCTTATATCGGGAAGGTGATGACATCAGGCAGCACCATGGGTCTTATATCGGGAAGGTGTTAACTTCAGGCAGCACCATAGGTCTTATATCGAGAAGGTGTTGTCATCAGGCAGCACCATGGGTCTTATATTTGGAAGGTGTTGTCATCAGGCAGCACAATGGGTCTTATATCGGGAAGGTGTTGACTTCAGGCAGCACCATGAGTCTTATATCGGGAAGGTGTTGACTTCAGGCAGCACCACTGGTCTAATATCGGGAATGTGTTGACATCAGACAGCTTCATGGTACTTATATCGGGAAGTTGTTGACTTCAGATAGCATCATGGGTCTTTTACCTGGAAAGTGTTGACACCAGGCAGCACCATGGGTATTATATCGGGAAGGTGTTGACTTCAAACAGCATCATGGTCTTTTTATCTGGATGGTGTTGACATCAGGCAGCACCATGGGTCTTATATCGGGAAGGTGTTGACTTCAAATAGCATCATGGTACTTATATCGGGAAGGTTTTGACTTCAGACAGCATCATGGTACTTATATCAGGAAGGTTTTGACTTCAGACAACATCATGGTACTTTTATACGGAAGGTAGTGACTTCCGACAGCACCATGGTACTTATATCGGGAAGGTGTTGACTTTAGACAGCACCATGAGTTTTATATCGGGAATGTTTTGACTTCAGACAGCACCATAGGTCTTATATCGGGAATGGTTTGACTTCAGACAGCGTCATGGTACTTATATCGGGAAGGTGTCGACTTAAGACATCATCATGGTACTTTTGTCTGGAAGGTGTCAACTTAAGACAGGATCATTGCTCTTAATAGCGACGGTGTTAACTTAAGATATTGTATATATATATTGTATATCTTATACTTATCACGACGGTGTCATCATGATACTGTACTCTTATATTACAATGGTGTTGACTTCATAAAGACTTAAAGTTCTATTATCACGACGGTGTCGATTTGAGACGATATTATGACTCTTTTATCACATCGGTGTTGTCTTCAAACAATATATTATCTTTTCTATTACGACTGTGTATATTGACAGTATCATGGCACTTGTATCACGACAGATTTGACATGGAACAGTATCATTGCTCTTGTGTCACGACGGATTTGACATGGAACAGTATCATGGCTCTTGTATCACGACGGAATGGACATGGAACAGTGTCATGGCTCTTGTATCACGACGGATTTTAAAAAGAACAGTATCATGGCTCATGTATCACGACGGATTTGACATGGAAAGGAATCATGGCTCTTGTATCACGACGGATTTGACATGAAACAGCATCATGGCTCTTGTATCACGACAGGTTGGACATGGAACAGTATCATGTATCTTGCGTCACGGCGAATTGGACATGGAACAGTATCATGGCTCTTGTGTCACGACGGATTGGACATGGAACAGTATCATGGCTCTTGTATCACGACAAATTTGACATGGAACAGTATCATGGCTCTTGTATCACGACAGATTTGACATGGAACAGTATCATGGCTCTTGTATCACGATGGATTGGACATGAAACAGTATCATGGCTCTAGTATCAAAACGGATTTGACATGGAACAGTATCATGGCTCTTGCACCACGACGGATTTGACATGGAACAGTATCATGGCTTTTGTGTCACGACGGATTTGACAAGGACCAATATGATTGCTCTTGTATCAAGACGGATTTGTATGGACCAATATTGTGGCTCTTGTATCACGACGGAGTTGACATGGAACAGTATCATGGCTCTTGTATCACGACATGTTTGACATGGTACAGTATCATTGCTCTTGTATCACGACGGATTTAACATGAATTTGACATGGAACATAATCATTGCTCTTGTATCACGACGTGTTTGACATGAAACAATAACAGTCTTGTGACATTTGACATGAAACAGAGTTATGGTGTTTTATCACTATATATTTGACATGGACCAGTATCATGGCTCTTATTTCACGACGGAATTTGACATGGAACGGGGTATTATGGCTCTTGTATCACGACGGATTTGATATGAAACAGTTTTATGGCTCTTGTATCACGACGTATTTGACATTGATTTGACATTGAATAGTATCATCACTCTGTTATTACGACGGATTTGACATGGAAAAGTAGCATGGCTCTTGTATTACGACGGATTTGATAGGATTTGACATGGAATAGTATTATCGCTCTTTTATTTCGACGGATTTGACATGGAAAAGTAGCATGACTCATGATTAGGATAATAATTACATCAATGGTGGTTTGGTTCTTCAATAAAACGAATATACTCACAAGACGGTGATTCAAAATGGCCAATTTGGGGTTCGGATGTTTTTTAATTCGATGTTTGTTTTCGAAAACAAATCAATTCTATAGAAAACAGTTCATAACAATAAATAAACACCGTTTCCGCGTTGTTCCTTCAATACCATGAATATATTCACCAGGAGGTGATTCAAAATTTCCAGTTGGGGATTCGCGGCGAATTGCCAACTACAAACCAGCTTCGAGTTGGGGTTTCGGATTTTTTTAATATCGCTGTTTTATTTTTTTAACAAACCAATTCAATACAAAAAAGTTTATAATAATAAATAACACACTTTTGCCGTGTTTGTTCTTCAATATAACGAGTATACTCACCAGACGGCGATTCAAAATGTCCAGTTGGGGATTCAGATTTTATATTAATTGACATACATTCATTATTGATTATATTTTTAAACATATTAACACGAGTAAAATATGTAAATGAAATAGTAGGTATAATAACGAATCCGAATCCCCAACTGGCAGCTGGTCGGTAGTTGGTTATTCGAGTCCCCAACTACCAACTGCGAACTACCTACTAACTTTACAGTCATGCATGGCTCTTGTATTACGATGGATTTGACATGGACATTATATGTTTTTAAATCAAGGTGGTTCCGGCTTGCGACATTTGTATGGTTTACATCACAATGATTTATCATTAAAACACTGCACACGCTAGTCATAACACCAGTCCCTGACCAGACTCGCCTATAAACAAACAAAATGAAATAAAAACACACACACATATTCCCTTGCGAATGAAAATTATCTTCAAGACAATGTTTGGGTCTACATACATGTACCTGCTCAACATGTAGTTATGCCTCATTATCTATCGAATGGTTCAGTACTGACAAATACAGAGGTTATTGTATTAATACACGCGCAGACGGGTGAGACGATCAAGTTCTTTTAACGTATTACATAAATCTAAACATCGTCTGACTACGGGGGAAATGATACACTCTCTACCACGCACGTGAATTGCGACAAGTCACTTTTTGACTTATGGCGTTTAAACACGTGTTTTTTACATATATATATCTGTATAGCAATACAAAATCACTGTTCGTGGACAAGTAAATGATCTCGAAATAGATTTACTTAGAAACACAGCTATTCGTTGTTAATGTTTCTGTGTCCCTGTATGTTACTTGGAACTGACAATGTAGATGTTAGGGTCCGAGTGACTGCACAGGTCCGGGTGAGTGTTTGGATCTGAGTGAGTGTTAGGGTCTGGTGAGTGTTAGGGTATGGATGAAGTTAGGGTATGGGTGATTGTAAGGGTCTAAAAGAGTGTTAGGGTATATGTAACTGTTCGGATCTTGGGGAGTGTAAGGTTTTGGGTGAGTGTAAGTGTCTGGGTGAGTGTTTGGGTATGAGTGAGTGTTAGAGTATGGTGAGTGATAGAGTATGGTGAATGTTAGGGTCTGGGTAATTGTGAGAGTCTGGGCGAGTGTTAGGGTATGTGTAAGTGTTTGGATCTTGGTGACTGTCAGGGTATGGATGGGTGTAAGGGTCTAGGTGAGTGTAAGTATCTGGTTGAGTTTTAGGGTATGGGTGAATGTTAGGGTCTACGTGGGTGTAAGGGTTTGGGTGAGTGTTAGGATCTGGATACGTGTAAGGGTCTGATCGATGAGTGAGTGTTACGATCTGGGTGAGTTTGGGGTCTGGTTGAGTTTGAGGGTCTAGGTGAGTATAATGGTCTTTGTTAATATTACGATCTAAGTGAATGTTAGGATCCGGGAGAGTATAAGAGATTGGGTGAATGTTAGAGTATGATGAGTCTTAGGGTCTGGGTAAATGTTAGGGTCTGGGTAAGTATTAGTGTCTAGGTGAGTGTAAGGGCCTGGGTGAGTGTAAAGGTATGGTGAGTGTAAGGGTCGGGGTGAGTGTAAGGTTGTTGGTGAAGGATAGGGTCTGGGAGAGTGCAAGGGTCTGGGCGAGTGTTAGAGTCTGGGAAAGTGTTAGGGTCTTGGCGAGTGTTAGAGTCTGGGCGAGTGTTAGGGTCTTGGCGAGTGTAAGGGTTTGTGTGAATGTTAGGGTCTGGGTGAGTGTAAGGGTATAGGTGAGTGTCGATGTCCGGGTAAGTGTTAGGGTCTGGATGAGTGTAAGAATCTGGGTGATTGTAACGGCCTTGGTGAGTGTAAGGGTATGTGTGAAATTTAGGGTATTGGTTAGTGTAAAGGTCTAGATGTGTTTATGGGTTTGGGTGAGTGTAAGGGTCTGGGTGAGTGTTAGGGTCTTGGTGAGTGCTAGGGTCTGTGTGAATTTTGGGTTCTGGGTAAGAGTTGGGGTACTGGTGAATCACAGGGTCTGGATTAGTGTTGGGGTCTAGGTGAGAGTTATGGTCTGGGTAAGTGTTAAGGTTTTAGTGAGTGTTAGGGTCTTGGTGAGTTTAAGGGTCTGGGTGAGAGTTAGGGTCTGGGTAAGTGTTGGGGTCTTGGTGAGAGTTAGGGTGTTGGTGCCTATAAGGGTCTGTTTTAATGTAAGGATCTGGGAAATGTAAGGGTCTGGGTAAATGTAAGGGTCTTGGCGAGTGTAAGGGTCTGAGCGAGTGTTAGTGTTTTGACAAGTGTTAGGGTCTGGGCGAGTGTTAGGGTCTGAGTGAGTGTTAGGGTCTGGGTGAGTGTTTGATTCTGGGTGATTGTTAGGGTCTTGATGTGTGTTAGGGTCTTGGTGAATGTTAGGGTCTGCGTGAGTGTTAGAGCTGCTTGAATGTTAGGGTCTGGGTGAGTGTTAGGATCTTGTGAGTGTTAGAGTCTGGGCGAGTGTTAAGATCTTGGTGAGTGTAAGGATCTGGTGAGTTTTAGGGTCTGGGTGAGTGTTAGGGTCTGGGTGAGTGTTAGGGTATTGGTGAGTGTTGGGGTCTGGATAAGAGTTAGTGTATTGGTGCCTATAAGGGTCTGGTTGAGTATGAGGATCTGATGAATGTTAGGTTCTGGATAAATGTTAGGGTCTTGGTACGTGTACGTGTCTGAACGAGTGTTAGGGTCTTGGTGAGTGTTAGGGTCTCGGTGAGCGTTAGGGTCTCGTGAATGTTTGGATCTGGTGAGTGTTATGGTCTGTGTGAGTGTTAGGGTCTGGGAAAATGTTGGGGTCTGGGTGAGAGTTAGGGTGTTGGTGCCTATAAGGGTCTGTTTGAGTGTAAGGATCTGGGAAATGTAAAGGTCTTGGTAAATGTTAGGGTCTTGGCGAGTGTAAGGTTCTGAACGAGAGTTAAATTCTTGGTAAGTGTTAAGGTGAGGGCGAGTGTTAAAGTCTGGGCGAGTGTTAGTTTCTCGGTGAGTGTTAGGGTCTGGTGAGTGTTAGGGTCTGTGTGAGTGTTACGGTCTGAGTGAGTGTTCGGTTCTGGGTGAGACTTAGGGTTTGAGTGAGTTTTAGGGTCTAGATGTGTGTTAGGGTGTGAGTGAGTGTTAGGATCTCGTGAATGTTAAGATCTTGTGGGTGTTAGGGTCTGGGTGAATGTTATGGTCTGGGTGAGTGTTAGGATCTGGTGAGTGTCAGTGCCTGTGTGCGTGTTAGGGTCTGTGTGAGTGCTAGGGACTGGGTGAGTGTTAGGATCTTGTGAGTGTTAGGGTCTGGGCGAGTGTTAAGATCTTGGTGAGTGTTAGGATCTGGTGAGTGATTGGGTATGGGTGAGTGTTAGGATCTGGGTGAGTGTTAGTGTTTGGGTGAGTGTTGGAGGTCTTGATAAGAGTTAAGGTGTTGGTGCCTATAAGGGTTGGTTGAATGTGAGGATCTGGTAAATTTTAAAGTCTGGGTAAATGTTAGGTTCATTGTGCGTGTAAGTTTCTGAACGAGTGTAAGGGTCTTAGTGAGTGTAAGGGTCTCGGTGAGTGTTAGGATCTCGTTGAATGTTTTGATCTGGTGAGTGTTAGGGTCTTGCTGAGTGTTAGGGACTGGGTGAATATTAGGGTCTGAGTGATTGTAACGGTCTTGGTGAGTGTTAGGGTTTGGGTAAGTGTTCAGTTCTGGGTGAGTGTTAGGGTCTGGGTGAGTGTTCCGTTCTGGGTGAGTGTTAGGGTCTGGGTGAGTGGAAGGGTCTAAGTGACTATTCGTGTTAGAATGTCGGTGAGTGTTAGGGTCTGGGTGAATATTAAGGTCTGAGTGATGGTTAAGGTCTTGGTGAGTGTTAAGGTTTGGGTGAGTGTTAGGGTCTTGGTGAGTGTTAAGGTCTTGGTGAATGTTAGGTTCTGGTGAGTGTTAGGGTCTGGGTGAGTGTTCAGGTCTGGGTGAGTGTTAGTGTCTGGGTGAGTGTTAGTGTCTGGGTAAATGTTACGGTCTGGGTGAGTGTTACGGTCTGGGTGAATGTTAACGTCTAGGTGAGTATTAAGGTCTGGGTGAGTGTTAGTGTCTGGGTGAGTGTTAAGGTCTGGATGGTTGTTAGGGTCTGGGTAAGTGTAAGCGTCTCGGTGAGTGTTAGGGTCTGGGTAAGTGTAAGCGTCTCGGTGAGTGTTAGGGTCTGGTTGAATGCTTGCATCTGGTGAGTGTTAGGGTCTTGGTGAATGTGAGGGTCTGAGTGAGTGTTGTTACTGGAAGCTGAAGCAGAAATATCACACTTTCATCTTTTTCGATAGAACATGAATTACCAGAGCTTTTCTTATTGTTGTAAATAAATAAATAAAAAGATAAATAGATAAATAAATAAACAAATATATAAATAAATAGTTTAATTAATAAAATAAATTAGCAAATATATAATTAATAATTAATATATTAATTAATTGATTAAACAAATAAATATATTAATTAAATAAATAAATGAATAATACAAAACGTATTAATGAAAATACCCTATATTAAAAATATAAGTGTACTATGTCTTAATAATTTTATTTTGTCAATTTGTCAAACTCATTTCTAGGAGAGCCTTATTCGGTGACGATGCCTCATTCTTTGATATATAGTGAAAATGCTTATATGTTACTAAAAAGTGAATGGTTGGGCGTCATAGTGTAAGACATTAAAGATAATACACAGAATATCTGAAACTAGATGTTATAAACTACGGAATATACATGAAGTAACCCTAGATGGTGAAAATTGTACATTACACATTTGTGCAAACAAGGAATACCTAGAGACAGGATGCTACGGAAGACTTTTGGGAGAAATTCAAAACAACAAATTTAATTCGTATGGTACGAATCTGGAAGGAAATGGACGGTTATCGTGAAATGATAAAGTTAGTTTTAACCGTTCTAAATAATAGTAAATTCGCAGAGGGAGGCAATCATATACCACTTTTGAGTTTCTTTCACCAGGTATATTAAGATGA